>CAWUFW010017316.1:0-267906 GCA_963921515.1 Calotriton arnoldi | reverse complement strand
AGGCACACCAGGCAACAAAGAAGCTGCAGGGCTCACTCCGAAAAGTCAATAAGCTGTGTTCATATATGGCCGATAGGGTAACACATGTTGAGGAAAGAACTGGAAATTTGGAAGATGAAGTGGCCAAACTACAGAACTCTAAAGAGACGCAAGAGCGACAGTTCGAGGACGTAATGTGGAAACTCGAGGATTTCGAGAACCGCCAGTGCAGAAATAATGTGCGATTGCTGGGCATTGTGGAGAATACGGAAGGCAAGAACATAATGCTCTTTGTAGTTAAACTTTTGAAGGGTGCATTTCCAGAACTGGCCCAATGGAACTGGGACGTCGAGGTCCAGAGAGCGCATCGCTTCCCCTTTAATCAAAAGAAAAATAGTGGTGGGAGACAGGGGGAGCATTCAAGAGCCCTTCTTGTGTATATTGGCAACTTTCTTCTGCGGCAGGCAATTCTGGACAGAGCACGACCTGATGCTAAACGATCATATGAGGGCCACACTTTTTTCGCTCGTCCAGATTTTTGCCATGCAACCGTTGAGAGGAGGTGGAAGCTCCGACAGCTAATAACCCCCTTTCAAGGGTTAGGGTGTGAGGCTTATCTGTTATTCCCTGCTCGACTTAAGGTTGTTGTAAAAGGGAGGGTGCAGATGTTCTTCTCCGAGATAAAGGCACAGGAATACCTGTCTGAGATGAAGGGAACAAAGGAGGCAGCGGGGGGGGTCTAAGATTTCTCTCCCATTACGTTAGGAATTAAATGAAGGGCGCCCATAGGAGCTACGTCTTTTTGTTTTTTTGGCTTCACGCTCGATGCTGGTATGCTTAGCCTCACTTAGGGGCGCTCAGTCAGCTTTCTTTCTGCTGTAACTATGGGCAGGGTACATCTACCTCTTTAAAAAGCAAAGATATGTTTGCTTAGGTTGTTGGCTTATGCTATTTTTTATTACATTTTTTAGGACTATTATAAGCAGGGCACAGGGAAGGGGTAATATTTTTTATTTTTTTTGTATTTGGGAGCTTGCTTTTCTCTAGTGAGGAGTTTTTTTTTTGGTGAATGGGGAATCGGGTGATTGGGGAGGGGGAGCCGGCGGCGGCGCACATTGGAAGTCACAGCGGTCACACATATGTCATGTTTGACCTATTTGCCTGGCAGGGGAATGGGGGGTGGGGGTGGGGGTGGGGACACTTGGGGCTGTTTGGGAGGGAGGTTATGGTACTGTATAGTATGTCTTACTACTTGAGGATGAAGGTAGGGAATGCAAAGTATCAGTACAGGGTGCATCAGAGAATAAAAGATTATAGAGCTGAAATGAAAACACTAAAACAAGAGAGACAAAGAATCGATAAGGTAGGGTTCGTGCAGGGCAAGATGATCAATATTAAATAATGAATCTCTGGATTGCATCTATTAATATATGTGGCCTTAATGATCTGACTAAGCGACAAAGGGCGGCAGTGATTCTAAAAACAATGTGTGTAGACATCCTATGCATCCAGGAAACTCATATTGAGGACAGTCGGGCCAATCTCATGGAACATCTGGGCTTTAAATTAATTGTTAATACCAAACAGGGCACAAGGACTAGAGGGGTCGCTATCCTATCTCGCCGAAATGATGTAGCTTTTAAAAGGAAAATAGCTGATAAATGGGGGCGCTGGGTGATGGTGGAATGCAAGTGGCAAGAAGAAACATTTACACTATGTTCTATTTATGGGTCTACGGGGGATCATCCTGAAGCGCTAGAATTCATTGACGTTGAATTAGCAACCTGGCCCTCCCCAGTTATTATGTGTGGGGACTTTAATATCAATGGCTTGGGGGGTCTCTGGGGGAAGGGGGAAGATGGTATTTAGGCAGGAAAAAAAGAGTGTATGGGGCACTTTCCAATCTTGTTCAAAATAACAGGCTTATTGATATATGGGCTCAGCTAAACCCCACAGATTCTGGATCTACATTCTTTTCAGCACCTCACAAGATTGTTACTAGACTGGACTATTTTTTCGTGTCTCACTCCTTAAAATTAAGATGCAAGGTGGAAAAGCACCCCAGGGTAATATCAGATCATAACCCCTTAGTTTTAACGCTCACTGGGGGAGGGGCGGAAAGACAAGAGAAAGGATGGACCTTTGAGCAAGGATTTTTAAAGGATGTAGAATACGTGACCCATATGAATCAGTGGATTAAGGGGTTCTGGGAGATTAATAGAGGGAGTGCTAGCCCGGGGATTGTTTGGGTTATGTTTAAAGCCGGGGTGAGGGGGGAGACATTAAGTTATAGTCTGGGACGGCAGAAGAGGGAGGCTCAACAGATAAGAACTTCGTGCAAGGTCCTGATAGATACGGAGGAGGAGCTCGCAAGGGCAATACAAATGAGTAAACCACTCGATGATATAATATTGAGATTGGCAATAGCTAAGGCGGAAATCAGTGAAAGGGAACAGTGCTACGAGTTTAGCGAAAGGGTAGGGCAGTTAGACTCAGGCAAAAAGCAGCGGCAAGTGAAATTAGGGATATTATAGACAGCGGTGGAAAGCTAATAGAGGGCTCATTAGGTATTCGCGAAGTTTTTCGCCAATACTACGAAGTTCTCTACAGGGAAGAGCAGCAAGGGGAGCAGAGAGTAAACCAGGAATACCTACAGGGAGTCGTGAACAGAATTATTGACCCCGAAGACAGAGAGGCACTGGATTTAGCATTGACGCGGGACGAGATTTATGGGGCATTGAGGAGTCTCCCGGCAGGGAAAGCTGCTGGACCAGATTTAGTCCCTTTAGAGTTCTATAAAACATTTCTTGAAGCAATAGGACCAGATCTGGTGGCTATAATTGAACAAGCCCAGCAAGGGAATGCTGCTCCCGACTCCTGGGCTGGGGCGGATGTGATCGTGTTTTTAAAAAAGGGCAAACCATCGAGAGAACCAGGTTCTTATAGGCCTATTACACTGATGAACAGTGATGTTAAAATCTATTCAAAGGCTTTGGCAACTCGCCTGAACCAAATTATAGGGAAAATGGTCCATCCTTGCCAACACGGTTTTATTCCCTGGAGGGGGACTACAGAACACACCCGCAGAGTCATAACTCTATTTGATGCAGCGGAAGTCTCAGGGGACCCTAAGGCTTTAATCCTTATGGATGCTGAAAAAGCGTTTGATAGGGTCTCCTGGGACTACCTTTGGGATGTGATGAAATGGTTTGGAATTGGGAGCAGATATATCAAGGCCATACAGGTTCTATATAAGGCTCCAAGGGCGCGGATTAGAGTGAATGGGGGATATACGACACCTGTGATAATTAATCGAGGGACAAGGCAGGGCTGCCCTTGCTCGCCCTTGCTTTTCGCACTATACATCTACCCCCTGTTAAGAAAGCTGGATGCTTCTAGCAGTATTAGCCCAATGCGGTATCATGGGTGGGAGACCAAAATTTTGGCCTATGCAGACAATGTTGCGGTGGTCACCTCTAACCCCCGGGACACAATGGGTGAAATAGAGGAGGAGGCTCAAAGCTTTGGTGCAATTTCCGGGTACGCGTTAAATAGCCAGAAGACGCCAATAGTCCAAAATAAATGGGCTAAATTAGAAGATCCGAGAGTGGTTGATTCAGCTACGTACCTAAGTATTGAAGTTACATCAGATTTGGGAAAATTAGTGAAAAAGAACATCGAACCAATTATAGGGAAAGCCAAAAAAGACCTTGATCGATTGAATAATTTACATATGACTCTTGTTGGCCGTAGTAATGTGGTAAAGATGGTATTCCTTCCCAAAGTACTCTATCTTTTTTGGGCCATACCGTTAGAGTTTGAGAAGCATTGGATGAATACGCTCGAGCACATGGTGAACAGGTTTATATGGGCCCATGGGAAAACTAGATGGGCTATAAAATATATGTCACTGCCTAGGGTGAGAGGAGGGTGGGCAGTCCCAGATTTTAAATTGTATTACTGGGCTTCGGTGCTTCAATATATGTTTGTTTGGGAGAGCTGGGGGGGATCCCAGAGACACATTGGGCACTCCAGATGTATATGAGCTGTAACTAGGTGAGGATGCAAATAACGGCTTCATGAAATTTACAGAACCTAGCTACTACAAAAAAACAAAATTCAAGACCTTGCTGGCCGCATATAAGATCTGGGCCGCTTTTAAAAAGAAGATAGGTCTTGGAAGATTCAATTACTACACACAGCTTTACAGTAATCCAATGCTCCCGGATATTTTTTCGGATACAATTATGTCAGAATGGGAACAGAAGGGAGTAAGGGTGTAGGGGGATTTGATTGGTCCTAATGGCATGCGGATGTTCAGCGAAATCCAGCAAGAGTATGGGATTAATATAAGATATTTTTTTAAATACTTACAGCTTCGGAGCTTCCTGAACGGGAAAAGGGAGGGGCCGTGCGGCTTTCAGAGATTGGTAATAATAGATGTTATAAGAGCAGGAGAGAATTATACTATCAGGAAAATCTATGCCGAACTCCAAGCTGTAAAACCAGATGACTTGGAGAAATATGAGAAAAAATGGGCGGAAAAACTGGGTATAGATCAGAACTGCTTCTCCGAATCATTAGAATTGGGGCAAAGTATCTTGTGTTCGGCAGGATTGCAGGCTCAACAGTTTAATTGGATTTATTGGCTGTATTACACGACGGCTCGGATAGCGCAATGGGGTGGTCAGGTGGGAAGCAGGTGTTCCCGCTGTGATAGCTCCGAAGCGGATTTAATACACATGTTTGCGACCTGTCCCCAGCTGGACAGCTTAATAAAATCAATAGAAACATTTATGGATCAAACGCTGAACATACATGTGGTCCTAGATCCAGCTTTAATACTCTTGGGGATTCAATCAAATGATAGACAAAATCTGTTAAATTTTTTCCTATTTCTTGCTATGGCTACATTACGTATTAATATCGCCTCTGCCTGGTTGGATCAGTCAGCCCCATTATTCCAACAATGGTTAGCTAAACTGTTAGCCATATATAATATGGAGAAAGGGATCTATGAGAGAAAGGGTAAAAAGGGAAAAAACTGGAAGGAAACTTTGAATGATAGCTGAGAATGTCTTGCTTTAATCTTAGCATGTTGCATATATTTTGAATTCGATCAGTATGATAATAATACTAAAGATGAATTAATGCTCAAATGGTCTTTTACATGCACTAAATAATTTGAATTTGTACTGTATGTTGCTGTGTTCCTCAAGTATTAATTGTATGTTTATTTTACCTCTTTGTACCGTACCCCATGGTTTAAAAAAATTACAATAAAATCTTTAAAAAAAAAAAATTTAAAAAAGAAACAGAAGCTATTTGCACATCTCCAAAATTATGATTACCCATACTAGCCTGTGAATTGTAGGACATTTTTCAAAGTGAGTTCTTTATTACACATTGTCTTACATTAGGAAGGCAGACATGCATAGAAAGTTAATAGGTAATAACAGTTGCTCTACAATCCTGAGTTCCCCCAAGTCTTCCGATAAAAATGGTACCTCACTTGTGTGGGTAGGCCTAGTACCCACAACAGGAAACGGCCCAAAACGCAGCGTGGACACACCACATTTTTACAGTGAAAACTGACCCATTTTTTGCACAGTGCCTAGCTGTGGATTTTGAAACCTAGCTCATCCGGCACCTAGGGAAACCTAGCAAACCTATTCATTTTTTAAAACTATACACCCAGAGGAATCCAGAATGGGGTGACTTCAGTGGCTCTTACCAGTTTCTGTTATCCAGAATCCCTTGCAAACCTCAAACTTTGTAAAAAAAAACACATTTTTCTCACATTTCTATGATGGAAAGTTCTGGAATTTGTGTGGATCCACAAAATTCCACACTCCCCGCATTCCCCCAGGTCTTCTGATAAAAATCTTACCTCACTCGCGTGGATTGGTCAAGTATATCGACAGGCAAGGGCCCAAAACGTATTGAGGAGACATCAAAATTATCTATCACAAAACGACCTGGGTTTGCAAGGGGAGTCACCAGGGTTTTTGGCCCCTGGCTCAGTGGCCATCTGAGGAAACCAACCAAATCCACACATTTCTGAAAACTAGATACCCAGAGGAGTCCAGGGAGGTATGGCTTGCATGGACCCCCCGACATTTTCCTACCCAGAATCACCTGCAAACCACAAATTTAGCTGAAAAAAATCACTTTTTTCTAAAATTTCTGTGGGAAAGTTGTGGGATCACTGGGCTGACACAAATTTCCTACCACCTAGTGTCCCCCAGGTCTCTCGATAAAAATTGCACCTCACTTGTGTGGGTGGCCCAAGTACCTGTGACAGGCAAGGGCCCAAAACGTATTGAGGAGACATCAAAATTAATCACAAAAGACCTGCTTTTGCAAGGGGGATCACCTGGGTTTTTGGCCAAAAAGACTGGAATTTTGTGGGGGGAGGGGTGGGGGCATTGGTATGCCCATCTTGGGTGGCCCCCACCCCTAAATTCAACAGGGGGAAAAAACCCTTGCATCTACTGGGCTTTCTGCCCCCACCGGGTCCAGAAAGACTGTAATTTTGAAGCAGGGGGGTGGGGGCATTGGCCCCCAGCCCTAATTCACATTGGAAAAGAAATCCCTGGTTTCTAGTGGGCTTTCTGCCCCCCGGGGGGGCAAATTGGGGGCTAGTGCCCCAATCTGTCCCCCAGGGGGGACAGAAAGACTGAATTCACCCTAACTAATATGGGAGGAGCAAAGGCCCTTGCCCAAGGGGCCGCTCCCCCCTCCCTGGTGCCTAATGGGTAAATCCACTAAGGAGGGGTGCCATTGGAAAGGAGAGATTCTCCCCTTTCCAACTATACCTCTCTTGACTTTCTACGTGCTCAGTGGGCTGAGATAGCCCCCTGAGCGTGTAGAAAGCGAAACTGAAATGAGCCTCTCGGCTTATTCAGTTTCGGTTTTACTGAAATGACATCAGCGCGACGTCACTGCTGATCTTCATTTCAGAGAAACCACACAGACAGCCTCGGGAGCTGGGGAAGCTCTTCCCCACCTCCCGAGGCTGTTGGGGGGAAGAAATCATCAAATGCCATGTGCGAGGATGGCTGGGGGCTGTCCTACGCACATGAGCACTGGTGCATCGGATGGCCCCCGGCTCTCCGACGCACCGAAGGGGTTAAAAACCATGTTGACAAACACTTCCCAATATATACCTAACAAGTATAATTTACTTTTTTCTAATTCATATACAGGCAGACAACATGTTCTCATCTTTTATTTGGGACTACACTACTCCTGTTTAATAATGTTACTAAAAGTACTACAACTCCCAGAATGCAAATGACAGATGTATCTCTTCTGCACAAGATGTTTAGACATTTAAAACATTCTGAGTTCCTCATTGCTACTTTCCACAAAAGTATACTATTATTTTACAATAAAGTACACAATGTAATAAAGAGGCACTAATTCATTTTTCTCTTACTTCCCAAAACATTCACCACTAGCCTCAACACATACCCTCTAATACATACAGGTGATCTGATATATTTTTTTATATCACTGTAACTCTTTTTTTATCAAACTCCCATATACATCTTCATTTCTAATGTAATTTTTATAAAGGATTAAAAAGGTATGTGCCTACCAGTGAGTTTAGTTTGCAGATTATATTGTTATTTTGGCTCTTTCAGGATAGTTTTGACACTGTTGTGATTTGTAAAAACTAAGCACAAGAATGGTACACCACTCTCATACAAAGCAGCCATGAAATGGCAACCTCTTCAACTTTGAACTATGTGATCATGAGAAAGGCAGCAAATGAAATCATGTGTTTCATTTCAGACTGCACTATCTCCACTTCTGAATGGTTAGTATCTGTTAACCCTTTACCCCCTTTCAAAAAGTGATTCCTATCTATGTGTGTTTGCGATGTAAATACTACACAACAGTTCATTTCATAACCCTGATTTGGAAAATAAAGCTTGCCATTTCTTAAATTGTGTCATAACTCCTCAACTTTAAAAAAATGTTCTGTCTCTTTAACACCCTTTCCCCAATACACTCTTAGTGAACCTAACAACCCAGTGTAACCAGTAGGTCACAAGTTCACAGCACATTCTAGAAAGAACATGCCACTTCCAAATTAGATACAGCAGGTGTGGTTTACTCCACAGAGTCGAAAGCATCAATGTCTGTATTATATTTCTTTTTTTAAACAACAGCCAATAATAAGACTTCTTCCTGGGCCATCAAACACACTAGCTAATTGTATTCACTTTCATGTTGACAGCATCCAATGAAATATACATACATATATATATATATATATATTATCTACTGGCGGTCGCCAGTAGATAGTTATAGTTAGAACCTATTTTCCATAGGAAATCCGCGACATTCTATTTGAAATAACTCTCTTGCCTGTTGACGTATCTTCGTAAAATTTTCAAACTTTGTGGGGCGCTCCGGTCCGCTCCTACCCTGAAAGTCTCGTGGGGATTCGTCAAGCGGGGGCCGAGAAAAAAGGGGGGTCCCAAAACGTGTTTTCCCCATTCATTTTCCCATAGGAAACTTTAGACACGGCTACAGCCCGAACTGCTGAACGGAATTACACCAAATTTGGCAAAGAGGTAGTTCTTGGTTCAGAAAGAACCCTTTTTGTTAAATGGTGTAAATCCGTTCAGTAGTTGCTGAGAAAATCAAAAGTAAAAGTACATATATATCTATGGGCACGGAGGATTCGCGCACCCTGAGCGCACCCTGCGCGCACCGTCCCGATCACGAGCTGCATGTTAATTGGCTGTCAGCTGGCTGTCAACATTCCGATTCAGGAAGTGTTGGCAGCCATTTTGTCCCTCGGTAGAACCGAGGGACAGAAACAAGTGCGCAAAACGCACAAAGGGGGCAGGGTAGAAACACCCTGACCCCCTAGGTCTGCTCGGATGCGCTCAGGGTGCGCTCAGGGTGCGCGGATCCTGCTGGAAAAAAAAAATCAAAGCGCGGTCTCCCGCGCTTCGATGTTAATTGGCCCACGGGTGGCCCAAGTCCCGGGGGCATGGTGGGGGGGTTTTAATTTATGTAGGGGGCCTCTAAGGCCCCCAAGCCCGGGGACCACCACCCCCGGGGCTTTATCTAGAAATGATGGCAGGAGGGCTCTTTGCCCTCCCGCTGCCCCGGGGACCACCACCTCCCGGGGCTTCTTTATTTTTATTGAAAAACCTGTGTGGGGGGCTCCAGCCCCACACGCCCGGGACCACCACCTCCCCTGAGCACTAAACATTTAAATATGGGGGTCCGTTACGGACCCCAGAGCCCCGCGGACCACCACCTCCCGGGGCTGTGCACTGAATGGGAGGGGGCCGCGCGGCCCCCTCCTGGAGCCCTTGATGGCCCTGGGGACCACCACCCCCAGGGCTGGCTCCTGCAGTGTCCCGGGGTGCCTACCCCGGGACACTGCTGTTTGCTATGACAGGACGGGAGCCTCGCGGCTCCCGTCCTGTCATAGCAAACTGGTTTGCATTTTGAAAGAGAGAGCAGGAAACCTGCTCTCTCTTTCAAAATGCAAACTAATTGCTTTCACATGGGGAGCAGCATGTTAGCTGCTCCCCATGTGAAAAGCAATGCCGGCTCGCGCAGGAGGTGGGGAGCCGGCTGGGACTGTGGGGGATTGGGGACCCCCACAGTCTCCAACGTGAGGCCAGGCCCCGGGGGATGGGGTCCCCGGGGCCATAGAGTGGCCCGGGAGGGGCCACGCAGCCCCCTCCCCAAAGTTCCACAAAAAATTTTTTTAAAAGGGAAAGGCCGGCCCCGGGGATGGGGTCCCGGGGCCTTAAATAGCCTGGAGGAGGGGAGCCACGCAGCCCCCTCCAAAGAAAAAAATAAAAAATCGAGGCCATGCCCCGGGGATGGGGTCCCGGGGCCAATACAGGCCCAGGGAAGGGGGCCACGCGGCCCCTTCCCGTTTTTTTTTATTAAAAAAAAAAAATGCTCAGGCCCCGGGGGATGGGGTCCCCGGGGCCAAAAGTGGGCAGGGAAGGGGGCCACGCAGCCCCCTCCCATTAAAAAAACGGAAAAAAAACGACCGGCATTGTGCCGGGAGGCCCCGCCCCTCCCTGCAGTACTCTGCAAACGCGCCCCCTGGTGCGTTTGCAGAGGAGGACGAATTCCCCTTGAATACTGGGGGTCCCTGGGGCCCAACTAGCCCACCAGGAACCTCCAGTATGCGCCAGGGCTGCCTTGCAGAGACGTGTACAGAGGCCACGCCCCTTTACACCTCTCTGCAACGCAGCTCTGTGGCGCTTTTGGAGGTATATGGTGGGCTAGTTGGACTCAAGGGACCCTCAGGATTCAAGGGGACTTAATCCCCCAACTTAAAACGCGCCACGGGCGCGTTTGCACAGTGGTGAAGGGAGGGGCGGGGCTTCAGGTGACATGTGTGCAAACAGGCCCTGTGGCGCGTTTTAAGATGGGGATTAAATCCCTTCAATCCTGAGGGTCCCTGGGGCCAACTAGCCCAACAGGTACATCCAGAAAGCGCCACTGAGCTGCGTTGCAGAGAGGTGTAAAAAGGGGTGTGGCCTCTCTACACGTCTCTGCAACGCAGCCCCTGGCGCATACTGGAGGTTCCTGGTGGGCTAGTTGGCCCCTAGGGACCCTCATGATTCAAGGGACTTAATCCCCAACTTAAAACGCGCCACGGGCGCGTTTGCACAGATGTCACCTCAGGCCCCGCCCCTCCCTTCACCATTGTGCAAATATTCCTCTAAAATCAGCCGAAATACGAATTCCGATTTACTCACCTGTTATAAGGAGAGACCTCAGTGCTGTATCTTTCAGCCCAGTACTGGTCCTGAAAAGTAATTTTAACCGTACTTACCAGTAACTTGAATTTCCTTCCATAGGATATCATTGCCTGCTTTTGCTGAAAAAGTTTCTAAGTGTTGATTTTTGAAACATACAAATATTCCTCTAAAATCAGCCGAAATACGAATTCCGATTTACTCACCTGTTATCAGGAGAGACCTCAGTGCTGCATCTTTCAGCCCAGTACTGATCCTGAAAAGTAATTTTAACCGTACTTACCAGTAACTTGAATTTCCTTCCATAGGATATCATTGCCTGCTTTTTGCTGAAAAAGTTTCTAAGTGTCGATTTTTGAAACATACAAATATTCCTCTAAAATCAGCCGAAATACGAATTCCGATTTACTCACCTGTTATCAGGAGAGACCTCAGTGCTGCATCTTTCAGCCCAGTACTGATCCTGAAAAGTAATTTTAACCGTACTTACCAGTAACTTGAATTTCCTTCCATAGGATATCATTGCCTGCTTTTTGCTGAAAAAGTTTCTAAGTGTCGATTTTTGAAACATACAAATATTCCTCTAAAATCAGCCGAAATACGAATTCCGATTTACTCACCTGTTATCAGGAGAGAACCCAGTGCTGCATCTTTTAGCCCAGCACTGACCCTGAAAAGTAATTTTAACCATACTTACCAGTAACTTGTATTTCCTTCCATAGGAATCCATTGTCTGGTTTTCAGCAGAAAAGTTTCAAAGTGTCGATTTTCACAAACTACAAATATTCCTTAAAAATCGCCTGTATGACTTAAACGCATTCTTTCAACTGTTTACAGGAGATGCACCAGTGCTGGATCCAGGATCCAACACTGAGTAAGAAAAAGTAACGATAACAGTTTTTACCTGCTAAGTGAATTTCCTTCCATAGGATAACATTGGTGATTCTATGAGAAAAAGTTTCTAAGTGTCAACTTTTAAAATACAATAATATTCCTTAAAAATCACGACTGTAACCAAAACGCTTTTACTCAACTGTTTACAGGAGATGTACCAGGACTGAATCTAGGATCCAGTCCTGTGGTTAGAAAAGTAATCCATAAAGTAACTAATTGCATTTAACTAGAAATTCACATTGAGCTGAATGTTGCATTGTGTTTGAAAATGTGTTGCCCATTGCAACAACTGTAACTACTGTACTTAAAAGTCTATTGCCTATGTGCAAAGTATTTAATCTAAAGTAATTCATTCTGAGAAAGTATTTTTTGTAATGTAATGTATAATGTAATTACAATGTAATTTAAAAAATAAAATATGTAAAAAGAATTGTTTCTAAAAATGTAGTAAATCAGTATGAAAAAAATTAATATAACAATTAATACATTTAAAAATTGTCATTTACAAAACCTTTGAAATTCACTGAAAAAACCGTAGGTTTCAGACATGTTATAGTTAGGAATTAGCATTTAAAAAACCTTTGAAATTCACTGAAAAAACCATAGGTTTCAGATATGTTATAGTTAGAAATTAGCATTTAAAAAACCTTTGAAATTCACTGAAAAACCATAGGTTTTAGGGACAGTTATAGTTAGTTGGACATTGCACTCGTACAAAACCCGTGAAATTCCCCGTTATAGTTAGTTCAGCTAACTATAACTTCGCGCCCGCAATGCACTGCTGATGACGTCACATATTACATCACTCATGACATGGTCAGTGACATCACTGATGACATCACTGATGACATCTCAAATGACATCACTGATGACATCATCCACGTGATAATCTGATGCAGCTCTTCACACCCTAATATAACCTTTGATACACCCAATCTAAATTACAGACTGCCATTCGCAAAACCATAGACACTCCAACACCAATAACTACATACCCACTCACTGATTCTTAGGTCTACACACACACATCCACTCACTCACCCGTACAGTCACTCATACTTATGGTCACTCAGTACAGGACTATCATATGCACTCTTACTCCTATATAGACACTCAAACACCGCCACTCATCCATAGAGGTACTCACACACCTAGTCAGTCATGCAAATAATTAAACACACTGCCATTTACTCACCTTTCCAGTTATACACACACCAGCTCACTTAATCATACAAATACTAGCACATTGTTACGCTCTTATACAATCACTGATACAAGCACACACTCATCCATACAGCCACTATCACAATCACTCACTCTCACTTATAGCTATTTATATACTCCAACACACATATATACTGCCTTTCACATATGTAGTTACTCACACATGTACCACTGGGACATACATTCACTCACTAACACACTCTTACACACACTTACCCACCCATACAGTCTATCACAGATGCACTCTTGAAACCATCCACCCAGTGAATCACCCACTCACACATCTATGCACAGTCGCACACACCCCATCCACACAAACACTCAGGCACCCATACATATACTCAGACAACAAATCAATAACTCTTATAGACACTCATGTAGCTATTCACAAACCCATGCAGCCACTTACACAGCAACAGACAGATACAGACATTCACCCAGTTTAGTCACTAACCCATGCATTCAGTAAGATACGTTTAATCACTCACTTATAGAATTAGTCACGCACCTACTAAATCATCCACACAGACACTTATACACCCACTCATTCTTCAATACGCCTTTCCCTATATATATTAAAAATATTTAAACTTTACAGAAACACACAGTCACTGGATGATGTCATCAGTGATGTCATTTGAGATGTCATCAGTGATGTCATCAGTGATGTCACTGACCATGTCATGAGTGATGTAATATGTGACGTCATCAGCAGTGCATTGCGGGGCGCGAGTTATAGTTAGCTGAACTAACTATAACGGGGGAATTTCACGGGTTTTGTACGAGTGCAATGTCCAACTAACTATAACTGTCCCTAAAACCTATGGTTTTTTCTGTGAATATATATATATATATATTTTTTTTTTTAAATCCTCCATTTTAACTGCCTTTCTTTTGGAAAACTAACTCATTCAGCTCCATCCTTCTCCTGACTACTATTGCTCCTTCACTTCAAAATGCTTAGAGTATGGATTGTGGGCCACAGCTATATCTATTGGGCTAAAGAGGCTGCAAAAATGAGAGGTATTGACAGGGACTTGGGTTTGCCAAATGTGCAGATTGCTTGGTTTGACCAGAGACGGTTAAAGTTTCTTCAGTTGCTGGCTTTCGTTAAATCCATTGTGGATTCCCAAACTCCTCACTTTATGATTGTGCACTGTGGTGGCAATGACCTAGGCACATTAACTGGAGTAGGGCTGGGAATCCTAATGAAAAAAAAAACTGATGTCGCTTTATCCTCACACTGTCTTGGTGTACTCGAATATATGCCAAAGACAGAAATGGAAGTGGTCAAATCAATTATGGGCACAGATTGACAAAGCCAGGAAACATGCTAATAAAACTGATTCTGCATTCTTCAGTGACCATTGCATGGACTGCATCTATAACAACAATCTACGTTTTGACATGCATGGAATTTATAGAAATGATGGAGTGTACTTTACAGATAAAAGCAACAGGGTGTTTCTAAGTAATCTGAAACTCTGTATATATGGCTGTTATACATAAGACCGTATTCAAACAACAAAACGGCTCTTATCAGAGCCAGCCTAGTACCTGAAATATTGTGAAGTTTTTTTCTAAAGGGTTTTTTTTCTTTATTTTTTGGGGATCTTCGTGACGAAGTTGCAATCCCCGTGGACACGTTGCAAAAACGGAAAATAAAAGCAGACATTCAATGACCACCAACACGTCCAAAAATAATATGTAAAAAAATAGATTCTGAACGTTGCACTATACATATTACTAAATACATACTTCTTTCAAAGCATGTTTAAACTCATATTTTTTTACTAAGTTTCTTTATAAAGCATCTCTCAGGCCTATTTTCCATTTTCGCATTTATTCAGGATGTCGCAATAACGTCAACCGCGACGATCGCGCCTTTTCCATAAAGTGAAAACACATATCTGAACACAGATTACAGTATTTTACACACTAGGGCTTCATTACTGTACAATTCAAACTCATATTTTTGTAGTGTATTTCTAGAACAACCAACTCTAAAACCTATTTTCCGTTTTCGCACTGTGGCCAGAGATTGAGATGACATTAGTATTTGTGATCCCGGCGGTTACGTCGCAGAAGCAGAAAGCAAAAGAAGGAATTCAATAGCCACCACCACATTAACAAATTATAACTATATAATTAATTCTAACAACGACAGTAGATAACTCACTATATAAATAACTATATAAAAACATTTATCAATATCTCAATATCTCTATAACAATGCATATTAATGATTCATTGATATATGTTTTTACATTTTTCCCATTATTCGCGATGACAAAGCAATAGTCATGATGTCCCCATGAAGGTACACGGGGGCCGCTCTGGTGGTCGCGGCATTGCTGCGAATATGATGCACAATTTAAAAAATCTATTTTGGACACATAACTTGTGTCACTAACACCCCCATTTCTCAACCATGTGGTCACAGTATCTCCAACGTGACCCCATAAGTGGGCTTTCACACAGATTTTCAGTCCCGTGAGCCATTCCTGATAGATAAAATAGCGGCCACAACTTTCTGTTCAGGTTGCATCCAGCCAATCAGAGCATTCCTGCTGGGACGTGCATTCGGAATTCATCACAAAACCACCGCGAAATATTCACGGCCAGAGGTATCACTATAAATTTAAGCTTACATTTCTCAACAACTACTGAATGGATTTACACCAAATAAGCAAAAGGCACTTCCTTGAACCGAGATCTGCCTCCCCGCCAAATTTGGTGTAAGTCCGTTCTGCGGTTCGGTCTGTAGGTGTGGCTAAATGTTCCTATGGGAATTAACATTACAAACGCAACCTTATTTCGTACCCCAAATTCTCAGTTCCCACTGCACGGATCACCCCTAAACTTTCCATAACAATAGTACCCACCGAGACACTTTTTTGGGAAAATTCCATGCTGGTTGGTCAAACGACGGCAAAGTTATAGCCAAGTCAAAAAATGCTTTTCCTATGGACACAAGGTCTTAACTAGAACTACCTACAGGTGACCACCAGTAGGTAATATGTATGTATACATATTACCTAATACGTATACATATTACCTACTGGTGGTTATAGCAAATTATTTGACTTGCTATAACTTTGTTGTATATTATATAAATATATATATATATATATATATATATATATATATATATATATATATATATATATATAAATTTAATAATTTTTTCACTGAAAAAATACAAAGGTTACAGGGACATTTTTGTTAGGGTCAGATTATCTTGGTACAAAACCAGAGAAATTCAGATGTTATATTTAGCTGAGTTAACTATAACTCCCGCCCCGTAAGGCACTGCTTATGATCTCACATATTACATCACTCATGATATGGTCAGTGACATCACTGATGACATCTCAAATCACATCACTGATGACATCTATGATGACATCATCAAGTGAATGAGTGTTTTTAAAAAGTTTATGAGTGTTAAATATATATACCAAGGTGTATTGGTAAATCAGTGGGTATATGAGTATTTGTATGGATGACTCAGTGGGTGCATGACTGACTTTATAAGTGAGTGGGTAGGTGTCTCAGTGAATGTATGGGTGAGTGACAGCTTGTGTAAATGTATGTATCTGTCTGTCAGTTGATGTCTAAGTAGGTGTATGAATATGTTAGTAGGTACATGTAGGGCTAAATGGGGGATTGATTGGTTGTCTGGGTGTCTGTATATGTGGGTGAGGTGTGTGACTGCCTATATGGAAGAGTGAGTGGGTGTCAGTAGCTGTATGGAGTACTGAGTGTGTGTGAGAGAAGCTGTATGGGTGAGTGAGTACGTGTATGGCTGTGTCAGTGACTGTGTGCTCGTCAGAATGAGTGAGTGACTGGGTATGTGAAAGGCAGTGTAGGTGATTGATGGGGGTATATGAGTGACTGTATGTATGAGTGAGTGAATGTGAGAGTGGCTATATGGATGACTACATGCTTCTGTCAGTGACTGAATAGGTGAGTGACTATGTGTTACTATTTTAGTGAGTAAGTAAGTGGGTGTGTGTGTAACTGTTCGGATGAGTAAGTGGCTGTGAGATTGACTGTAGGGGTGAGTGTCTAAGTGTGGGAGTAGTTCTGTAGATAACTCACTCAGTTTGTGAGTATTTGTATGGGTGTATGAGTGGATATGTCAATGGCTGTATTAGCGAGGGAGTGGGTGTATGAGTGGCTGTTTGGGTGAGCGAGTGGATGTGTGTGTAGATCTATGAATCAGTGAATGAGTTTGTGAATAGTTGTGTGGGACTGGCAGTGGGTGTATAAAAGATTCTATAAGGGTGTGAGTGGGTACATCAGAGATGCTTGGATAATGTCATTGCCGATAGTGCCCCAGGGACCCCATCCCTGGGGCATAGCCTTTTATTGGGGACCACGGGGGAGACTCAAGGCCCCTGCGGTCCCTGGCGGCTCCTCGCGGATTTTAAGACCAAATCTTAAGTTTAACTAAGACAAAATCCTAACTTTACCACTTTCGGTATTCACAAAGGGCATTTAGGAGTAGTATAGTTAGGAATCCTAACTATACTACTCCTAAATGCCCTTTGTGAATACCGAAAGTCATAAAGTTAGGATTTTGTCTCAGATTACTTTTGTGAATCGGGCCCCCAAAGTTTAAATGTCAAAGGCAGGGAAGAAGGTAATTCTCTAACCTAGCAGCTAAAGTCCGGAATGAACTTCCTACTGCTGTAAATTTAGGATGCTCCTTGGTTGTTAATGACAGTTTCATTATATGATCCTAAATTTTTGTGAGTTATTTGGCACGCACGGGGATGCCCTTTGGAGCAGCTCTTTGTGCTTTAAAAATCAGCTCATTTATTCTTGCATTCATTTTTGTTTCTTTTCCCTCCGATTCCTTAAGCCCTAGGGCCCACTTATTGGGTAACAGTCATACTATATACGTTTTATATATAGAGTTATATTTTTTAGGCAACAACTCATTAGAAGAATTCTACATTATACCTTAACTGCTGGATCTTGGATTTTAGTCCCAATTATCCATGCTTGTTTTGACTCACAGTATTTTTGACTTGCAGATAGCTTCATCTTTTTCTGGGAGAAATATAAACAGATTCCAGCTAATAATGTCCAGCCTTTTTCACAGTATTCTAAAAAAAAAAAAGGATGTTTTCCAATTTTCATATTGCATAGTGTAAAGAGCATGCTATCAGCCATCAGACTTATCTGTACAAACAACACTAATTACACAATGTCTAAGGCTTAAATAGTCAGTTATCAAAAGTATTTAGTTTCATCAAAAAAAAATCAGAATTGCAAAGTCTTTTTAATAAAAGACATAGCCAGTAGCCTCCTATAACAGATCTGGCTAGAGTGGGAAACGAACCTGTAGCATGAGGTACTCTTTTAGACAGAAAACAAAATACAACTTCAGATGAAACTTAAAATATATATGTTCAGCACAAGTGGATGCAACCAATGAGGATGGGTCCTTGTATAGCAAAGGAAAGCTGGAACCAAAATGTAAGCCCGGCTTGCTCAATTAAACAACTCATTTTGAGTACAAATGAATCAATTTGTATCAAAGGGTCGTGAAAAAATATATATATTTTTGTCAAATCAAATCTTTGAACTTCAGTAGATCCTATTCCATTATATGATCAAAGGAAAGAGACTGTCATCAGAGTGCATCAAGAAAGAAACCGTCACCTGTGTGGCCAATTTCATTAGGATCCCTATCTATTGTTATAATCAGTAATCACTTTGACATGTATTCAAGTTTTCTAACTAGTAGTATGTATTTTACGTTAGTGGGAACAGAGTTTTGAGAAATGCACTTGAATGTCTTCCCAGATTTTCAATTAGAGTCACCTTAGCTGGCTTCTCAAGTATGTGGGTTTTGAGATAATACTCTTTGTGCTCCAGTTTTCTGGAAAGGGATGTTGATGTGTTTCAACCCATATACTTATGGGATCTCCCCAGGAGAGGGATTCATAGGTCTTAAATCTAGAGAAAAACACATTGGTGTTAAGGGGTATGGTTTAAGATGTCCTTTATCGAGTTACATTGTGAATCCTACATGATCAGTTCTATTGACACTGAGCCAGTTAATTAATGGCAAGTATGGGGAAGCCTTTTAAAAAGGATTATGTAATTTACATTTGAATATTTGAAGAGGCTAAGATGGGGAATACTATGAATTTATGCATATATCACAAAACCTGTGATGTCCTTTTTGCCTAGTGTGTAATAAAACGTCCAATAAAATACACCTTTTGGATACATTTTCTGACTAAGCCCTTCTGATTTTTTTTAATCACCTTAGGACTAATGCCACCCAAATCTTTTTCTCATTTACTAATTTGTCACCCATATGAGCGTATCTTATGGTCATGTGTTATCAGATAGTGTTGCAATCCCTCATGATAAACTCCCCTAACTCTGATACCCTGTATTTTCCTTTCTCTAAATGACTCAATCCACATCACTCAGACACCCATCATTTTTCATCCTCCACCAGTCCCCTTGGAGCTCCTCTCTGCCCACTATTGATAATGGGATCCTTGATCCCTGCTACAACCACCTCAGTACATGCGAAATTCTAATCACATGCAAGATCTACCAGCACAGCCCATTCAAAACAGCCAAACACTATATTAACACATTAGTGCTTTGCAGACTTGGCTACTGGCACAGTCCTTTAGAGAGCATCTCCAATATCCCCAACACAGAACTACTGAATATCTACTTAGGCACACTATCACCTCATCATGCCAACCTCATGCTGACTGCCTCTGGCTGCAGGTACTGTCACATGCTACCGCTCTGATGCCATCCCACTACATTCCACCCAAAGTCTTACTAACAATAATCTTTTTGTCTTTCTAAAGCCTCACTTAGCCACTTACAGGTACCAGACTGTCATTTCGCCTGCAAGAATATTTACACTGAATTGTATTTGCATTGGATTTCCTACTACAAGACACTTGTGCAGGCCATTCTATTTAAGCATTCAACATGTATTGAAACTTTAAGTTTTGCAACTTGGAGGCCACAACTTACTACTATCCCACTCATCAGTCATCACTGTGAATAACTAAACTCTGTATCCTTTTATTGCTGCAATTACATATATGTATGACCCACTAGTTACAGTTGTGGTCTTTGATGCGTTTAGGTCTTCACCAAGGGTATTCATCCATGTGGAGTAATCACCCACTCCACACCTGATCACTTTGGTTCAACATCAACCACTTTGACTATCACTGTGCTTTGTGTCATGATTATTTTGTGGAAGGTTTCTGTTCGAAATGCTACGGCTGTGAAATAATAAATGAATGAATACTTAATTGTTCATTAAAAGGTAGATAATATACATGTGTGTCAGGAGTCATAAGACTGAGATGTCCTATTGAATGTTTAAGTAAATGAGGTCTATTAACAGCAGAATGTCCCTGTCCTCGTCACAATTACCCGTAATATCATGAAGTAAAATTGGAGAAAAAAATACCTGTATCCTCATAGTCATCTAGAAGTTGTCTTGCTTTATTTAGTGAGCCTCTCACTTCATGCAGTTGTGTTTCTGTTTTGTTCAGCATAGTTTCCATTTGTATACCTTTTGCTGTAGATTTCTGTAATTCTAGTTTTGATTGTTCCTGTTTTTCCCAACTGATATGCAATGAGCTAGTGCAGTTGCTTATTATCTGCGTAGCCGATAGGTTGCTTGCTAGGTGAGCCTCCTGACAACTTTGTTGCTCCTTTTGCATTGTCCAATTCATCATCTCCATCATTTTTGTAAGGTCGCTGATTTGTCCTTGGTGTTTCTTGTACATCTGGAAAACTTGAAATTGAAAGTTTACTGTTATGTGTCTTTGGCACGTGTATCTCAACTTAAAATAATATTCAATATCACAAGATCTAACTTTCACAATAACCAGTGCCCCAGAACCTTCCAAAAGTAACACAGCTGTACAGGGAACTCCTCAACGGCTCTTTCCAACAATATACTGTCACACACAATATATTTTTAGGCACCAAACCCACTTCGAAGTTGAACACATCGCACATATGTACATGCTGCACCCTTCTCCATACAACTTCTAGCAACTGGTAAGTAATTATATTAAGAAATACATAATCCATGTAATGAAATGCCTCTTTTTGCATGATTGTGAGAAAGTCATGCATTTTGCCTTGATCACCCCCATTTTCTGATTGGTACTGGTGGTAACTGACTGACTGCGCCATGGGCTCTGCTTACCAGGCCCAGGGGCAGTGCTCTGAATATAAGGTTATGCAAATTAGGTGTAATTATAATTGATACCGACAGCCTAGTTGTAAGTCCATAGTATACAATAGGGCATGTAGGTTTAGAGGCCCAGTAGACTTAATGCACTTAAGTGTTTAATACTGTGTTGTCTCCTTTCATTTTAAACGCAGCACTGCCTTTCATTAAATTTATATGCAAATTCGAATTTGGATTTAAAGGTACTTCCAAAGTCTCAAACGACCTTATTTTTACATATATGTCACCCCTAAGGTCTCCCCTAGGTGCCCCAGGGGTAGGGTGCCTTGTAACTATAAGCAGGGACATTATAAAAAGATGTTTTATATGACCTTGTGAGAGAAAAACTGCCAATTCCATTTTTCCCATTGTAGTGAATACCTAGGCTAACATTGAGATATTTCATTTAAGTATAAATATTGACAGGAGCCACCTAAAAAATATACTTCAAGGTAATGAAGTATCAAATTAATAGTTAAGATAAATCAAACAACATACCACTGTTGGATTTATAATAACTCTTACAGAAAATAAGTTATTAAACTTTCTTTTCTGTGAGCCAAAATCCCGCTTTCCAGCTGCCCTCTCCTGATTGGCCAGCCTTTCCCAGGATAGCCAGAGCTGTTTGATGATGTGTGAAGTGTCCTGTCAGAGTAGACAATGGATTTCCTGTGGTAAGAGAACTTTAGCTGCAGATGTGAAAACGCAGGAAGAAGGTGGGGGGAGTCAAACTGGTCTTCAAAAGGAGAATGACAGCTGGGAACAAGCACAGGCTAACCCCACATTCTCCACCCTCAGCCACACAGGAGCCTCAGTAATTAGATTAGTCAGGGGCTTAGAAGGGGAGTGTTAGTGAATCTAGCCAAGCCAGTGGGTTGCCCTAGTCTAATCTAACCTTCAAGGAGAGACATTATCCATTTTGGATTTTGTGAGAATACTGATTTCTGGAACAAGAATATGCCACACTTTAGAGGATGTGGTCATACCTAAGGATGACATCCTGCAACCCATTGGTCAAGGGTGCCCCCCTGTTTGACTCCCAGGAACAGTGACTACATATGGGAGAGCTGCCTAGCTCCTCAGATCTGCTGCCTGAAGCAACAAGGAGAAGAAGGACTGTCCCGCTGGAAACCTGATCTGCACCCCAAAGGTCTGCACTCTGAAGGACTGCACCTGGTGCACATTCTGGGGCTACAGCCCCAAGGACTTTGCCTTGCTTCACAAATGATTAAGGAGTGGATTCCCTGCAAGCTACAGGTTAACTGAGCCCATCTGCATCATCTCTAAGAAGAAGTCTGTTGTGTTCTCCGCAAGTAAATACCAGGAGCCAGGATGTATTTTCACGTCGTCTTTATTTCATCCATCAGTCCATGTTACATCAGTCTTGTAACCAGCCAGCACTGGTGTGGTACCAGCCCCACCAGGAGCAGCCTGCCTAGCTGCTCAGCCCATCTCTAACTGCCAACACTCATCCACTCAGACACCCAGGCATTCCACGCATCACAGGCACACCAACATTCCGTAACCAACTCACACTCTGGCTGAGCAGCTAGAGGCAGCAGGGCTGGAGTACATGTTATACAACTAAGTAGGGTATAACATTATCCCTTTATCTTCAAAGAAAACGAAAAATGAATATAAAGTAACATCAAGCAAGAACTATAAACAAGAAAACGAAAAATGAATATAAAGTAACATCAAGCAAGAACTATAAACAAGAAAAATGAATAATGGTACAAGTCTCACGGATGCAGCAATAAAGACAAAAACATCGCAGGAGAAAGAACCATTAAAGCAAGAAAGGATGGTAAAGATACAGCAAATAAACAATTGACCAACAATATCCCCCATCCTCCCTAATAAGAGATTATAAAACATTTTGATAAAACCCCGCAACACAAATGCCAAAAAGCATAACGTAGAGTAGCGAAAGGTAGCATACCCTGCAACTTCAATCCCAAAAGTAAGGGAACAAACATGTATATGGGTCGTCACCCATAGAAACGCCCGTGTAGGGATGTACCTTGGTACTGCGCGCAACAGCAAGTGGAGAACAAGACCATATCCCAACCCTGTGTAAGGGTTGGCCTAGATACATTATGAGAACTAACCCATGCCCAACCCCCTTGTAGAGGTTACATACCCCCATGTAGGAGTAACAAACAGTCAAAGTAATGGGAAAGTTATCCCACAACCATCCCACGTGTATGGGACCTATGTGAGGATAATCTAAAGTCAATATGGGAACTAACCCGTCCCCAACCCCGTCGTAGAGGTTACTACCTGGGATTAAAACCCAACCGTACCCCTGACCTAGGGGATAAACTGTGATGACCACCCTCAGAGACTAGGACGTCCCAACCATAAGTGTAACACTGTGGCATCACTACAAATAAACAAAGAAATACACTGTTAATACACTTCCAACTAGTGTAAGCACCAATGACCTGTGCCCCACGCCGGTGAGCGATCTCTCACCCGAATACAACCACTCTGAGTCACACCAGATTTGTACCCAACACCAGAAACAAGAAACAACACTGTAGATGTTTCTGTTATGTTTAACGTCAGTACTTGAATCACCATGAAGATTTGTGGGAATAAACATAACCCACCCCGTGTAAAGATGGATAAAAGTAAGAAAGTACCTAAAATCCAAAAGTCATACCTCCCATAAAGGACATGTACAAATTGGCATATGAAAACTGAATAGAATTTGCCATAGGGCTACAAGCTCGAAATTTTAAAAATTGTCACTAGATGGCAGTGTAACACAGAGCAATGACAAC
Source organism: Calotriton arnoldi (assembly GCA_963921515.1). Taxonomy (NCBI): domain Eukaryota; kingdom Metazoa; phylum Chordata; class Amphibia; order Caudata; family Salamandridae; genus Calotriton; species Calotriton arnoldi. The sequence continues at coordinate 244,012 of CAWUFW010017316.1, read as the reverse complement.
CCTGCACTGCACTCTAGAAATGCTTTCTGTCACCACGAAGAAAAATGAAATACAGTACATGGTGAGAAGAGACCAAGCGGTAATGTGAAAGCAACTCCGACATACATGAAACGGAGGATTCCACTCAGAGGATGTCCAGAAGAAAATATGATGTAAAGTGCAAACCCCAAAGTTCTGCGTAATCCACGGACGCGATGAGACCACCAATAAAAGTTACTTCAGACAGAAAAATGTACCTTAGTTTCTCTTCTTACGTGGAATATACCAAACACTCCAGCAATGATCGGTAGCGAGGTTCCCATGAAGATGAGGTCTTAAAGCTTGCCACGACGTACTGGACCACACCGAATGCTGCTTGAAGGTCCACAATACTGTGTAAAGACTCACACCTCCGTCCGTGAAATCCCGTTGACAGATGGCAAAACTTTATTAGAAACGGCCCCAACAGCGTCAAAGTCAGCCAAAAGGAACGTGGTTGGCAAAAATGCGGAGTGAAGCCCGCCAACAGCAAGATGGCGGCACGTTAGCTGACGGGCTGCTGGATGGCTCTCAGCACGTCTGTGCATACACGGCATGGAAGCAAACAGCAGAACACAGGCAAATTCTCCCAGCGTCACAAAGATCCACGGAGGCATCAGGTGTGCAGGTAAGACTGCGCGCGGGCTGGGGACTGCGCGCGCCAACATTTTCAAATGCTGAGCAGCAGTTGAACTGTCAAAAGAAATGCGCAGCCAGTACTGATTAAAAATAATAAAAAAACAAGGCTCACCACATTAAATCTCCACACTCCTCATTTTATCCTGCCGCCATGTAGAAGAAGCACATTCAAAGTCACATACTTCCAAGCATTGTGAAGATAGAGCACAATAGTGCTGCTGGGAGCGAAGAGTCCAATGAAAACACCCACAACAGTGCTTCTAATGTGGCTTAAAAACGCTAAACTCTGCAAAGCCCCACTGCTCCTGTGTAGCGCAAGTGCGCACCCACGTAAGTTAAGGTACAGACATGACAAGGTTGGACATCAAGAATTGTCTGCGAGCAGACGCTGCACGTAAAGCTGTGACAGCTGCACACATGTTGGAACAGGTTCAACTATGACGAATCCCAAATTGTGCCTTATGCTTCAAGACACTGTAGACTGTGTAGATCGATGTGGCTGGAACACCATAACTGGTTGTAGAGATGCTACTCATTCAGCTCACCAAACCCTTTTGTAGATAACAGCGTGGCTGGAACACCAGATGTGGCTGTAGTGCAACTACTCCTCCATCTCACTGTAGCTTTTTAAATCCATTAGAATATGATGTGGCTGGAACTCCTTATGTAGGTGTAGGTTAACTACTCCTCCAACCCACTGAATCCTTTTTGTGGCTGTAGTATTCCCAGGCTGCGGTGTCATTTGGTGATGACACTGGTCGGTGGAGCTGTCCGTTGGTAAGGACACTGGTGGGGCTGGCGCTGGCTTGCCTGGAAATACTTCCTTTGTAGATGTGGTTGCTTGCGTAATCTCTTGGTTTCTCTTGAAGTTTCTTTGTAGTCCCTTTGTTTCTGTGCTGTACCAAGAGTCTTTAGGGTCCAGGTCCGCTCGTCGCCAAAAATATGTTGTGTTCTCCGCAAGTAAATACCAGGAGCCAGGATGTATTTTCACGTCGTCTTTATTTCATCCATCAGTCCATGTTACATCAGTCTTGTAACCAGCCAGCACTGGTGTGGTACCAGCCCCACCAGGAGCAGCCTGCCTAGCTGCTCAGCCCATCTCTAACTGCCAACACTCATCCACTCAGACACCCAGGCATTCCACGCATCACAGGCACACCAACATTCCGTAACCAACTCACACTCTGGCTGAGCAGCTAGAGGCAGCAGGGCTGGAGTACATGTTATACAACTAAGTAGGGTATAACAAAGTCCTCATCCTGGAGTGCATCCAGTAGACTTTTAAGGATTTGGACAGGCGCATTGTGGAAATTCTAGTCCCAACATGCCAAGGACCATCTCAGAGATTTTAGACCCTTAGATTGGTAATGTGGACACTTTGAACCCACTAGAGGATCCACAGGAAGATGTTCCAGCAGTTTGGAGACTTTTGGAGATAAGTTTGTAAAAAGCTCTATAAGTTGACCAGTTGCATTGTGGGAGTTGTAGTCCCAGAACGCAAAAGGCAAACCAGAACATCTGAACCCGTGGCTGGTGCTGCGGACCACTTTCCTGCATCAAGAAACACTTCTGGAAGTAAGTGTAAAGAGCTCTTGCCCTTGTCCCGGTCCATCACAACCTTTTTTAAACCTCTGAGTGCTATTTGCTTCTAAGAGCTAATTTTAATGTTAATATTTAAAACTTCATATCTCTGGTTTCCTACATTTAATGTTTGTCATTTTGGTGTCTATTTGTTCCTAAAAATATAACCTTTTTTTAAATATAAATTAGAGTTGGATTTTTATTGTGTGTTGTGTCTTACTTAATTAATGTATGCTTTACACACCTGTCTCCTAAGTTATGCCAGCCTGCTCGTTGCCAGCTACCAAGGGTTGAGCAAGGAAATCATTTATTGGCCTTATTACTAGTGGAAAGTCACTACTTATCACTATTAATAAACCACTCTCCAATAATGATCACCCCCAAACATTTGGACCGAGGCTGCTGTTTTTTTTTTTAAACTCTGAATGTGCAGTGCTAATCAGGACTCAGTAAAAGTGGTCCAAACTTTCAAAATGGATTTGTCTAATTGGGTTACTGACATTTGGCATGAGATAACTTACTTGTACATCCTTAGTATACAATACTGGGGGTACCTAGGGCCTGTATATTAAGTGTCCCTCATGAACTGCAGCACTTTTAGCACCACCAGAAGTGTGACAAAGCAGAGCAAGTGTCCCAGTCCGCCATTGCAAACTGGAAAAGCAGTTTTTAAACTACTAACTCGACTTTGCCTTTTAAACCAATGGCAAAGCACAAACCTTCCTTTTTAAAATGTATAAGTCACCCCCAAGGCAGAGCAACTGAACCCTAAAGGCAGTGTGCATTATAATGAAAAGGACAAGTTTTTTCAATTTCATGTTTAGTGTCATGACAGTAAAAACCCTGCATTGTCATTTTGACTAAGTACAGTACTTTAAGGTATGAAAAGAAACATTGCATTAAACCTGACTTGTTGCTCAAGTCAGATTTAATGTAACTATTTTAGAAATGGAAACTTTATAAAGTTGACACATGTTTCCAGTAACCATTTACGGTTGCACATGCTGCTGCCCTTGAGATAGCCTCTTGCGCTCATTGGGAGAGGTGAGACTGTCTCTCTCTAAGAGAAACAAAGGGCCTGCTGAAGGAACAGGTGTAGCCTCCTTCTGGTAGGATGACCAGAGAGAGTGTGAGTCTAAAAGGTGAGCTTCAAAGGAGAAGACTCTTTTGAAGGGCAATTGGAAGGGGCTGTTCTTTTGTTCATGCACACAGTATGGCATTTTGGACATAGAAGGAAAAGCCATCGTCAAACCAGTTTTTCAAGGAAAGAACACCTCTTGGTTGGACTATGGAGCTCCACACACCTAGACAAGGGTCATGCCATTTTGGGAGTGTTATGTTATGTTATGTTAATAAAATGTATTGAGCGCACAAATACCCGGAGGTGTCTTGGCGCTTAGACATTGGTAAGCCCTAGAGGAACCAGCTAGTTCTGAAAAAGCCATGTCTTTAGGTCTTTTCTGAAAGTGGTGAGAGAGCCGGCATTTCTAAAAGCAAATGGTAGCTTATTCCATAATTTTGCTGTGCCGTACGAGATGCTACGACCTCCCGAGCAAAAGGTTTGGATCCTGGGAACCATCAAGAATCTGGCATCAGAAGAGTGCAGTTATCTGCCTGGGTGATACCAGGAGAAAAGCTTCTTGAGAAACATTGGTCCGGAGTCGTTTAAGGCCTTGTAAGCAAGACATAGCGCTTTGAACTTAATGCGCTGCGCCACCGGGAGCCAGTGAAGTCTTCCAATTTCCTTGGTTACAGACTTATATTTAGGGACATTTAGAAGAAGTCTTGCAGATGCGTTTTGAATCATCTGGAGATTTTTTAGGTATTGCTTCTGCATATTAAGGTAAAGTCCATTGCAGTAGTCTAGCTTTGACTGCACAAGTGTAGTCACTACCGCCCTTTTGGAGTCATCAGGAATGTAAGGTATAACCTTCTTCAATTTTTTGATCAGAAAATGGGAGGAAGCTACGATGGCATTGGTCTGCTGAGATAAGGTGAGTTTATTATCGATCAGCACCCCCAAGTTTTTTGCCTACAGGACTGGTTTTGGCGGTTCCCCCATATCCGCCGGCCACCAAAGGCCGTCCCACAGATAACCACTTCGGTTTTCCCGGAATTGAGCCTAAGACAGTGGTTTCCCATCCATCTATTTATTTCCACCCTGCAGCTTTGAGTGGGCAGAATAGTGAATTCTGGGAAAGCTAGACACCACATTTACCAGGAAGTCATGATCAGCAGAATAGGACCTTGTAGTCCATTGGCTAGTTAGTCACCACAACTCCCTAGGCTCATAGCAATTATAAAAGTGACATCCCTGGCACACAGAGCTAACATCACATCTGTACTGGAGAGAGGACTAAAGAAGGACTGCCTTGCCGTTCACTTAACCCAGCAAAGAGAGGCTGTGCCAAACACTGGTTGCACCTGCTGCACCTGTTAACTACCTTAGAGAGAACTGTGCCTGTGGTGCCAACTTGTGAAAAAGTTGCCTATGGGTGACAGACAGAAGAAGAGACTCCAAGAGTAATTTGGCCGACTGCCCGTTACAGCCACAAAGCCATAAAAGCTTTGAAGCCTGCACCATTAAGCAGTGCAAAGAAGTCTGACTGTCACTGGATGCTAAGGTGCAATCTGGGAGACCGAGTCCTGACTTTCAAAGTTGCATCCGAATCTGCTGGACCCGGAAGTGTCACCATAGTGCCATTTGGTCAATAGCAAGGAAGTGATCACCAAACAAATAAAACTTCTGGTTTTGCTGTAACCTGAGACCAGTAGACCAATGGCAGATGAACCTGTGCTGGACTTCACCCAGACTCAATTGGAGAGTGGCCTCTGAAGCCAAAGTCAACCCCCATCTTGAGGACCAAGGGGTGACCACCCAAACTGGCTCAGCGTCCTCAGCATCTTTGAGCATCTTCTGCATCCTATAGCCCCTGCATCCGGGACCATTCCATTTACTTCAAAACTGGACTGAAAAGTGCTGAAACTGACAGGTAACAGTCTCTCTGAACCTCACTGGTCCCTGCGACTATCTCGCTAATGGAGTTGGCATCCTGAAGAATGCCCATAAATCTTTTTTCAGCTTGCTTGTTGTGACTAACCCTAAACTGCGAACACTGTAGATTACAAAGGTTTATTGAATTTAGTGAAAAGCATTGGTTTATGGTTTCATGAAAAATTCATATCTCCAGGACCCTCAAATGGATTTTTTTGTTGTTGATCTCTCTATCTAAAGATACAAATGCAGACTATTTTTATAAATTCATGTTCTTTTTTATTGTCTTGCATTTCTTCTTGTTCACTGTTTCGGTACTTTTTAATGCTTTACACATGTTTCTTTTATAAAGTCAGAGCAACCCAGGATTGAGCTAAGGTTTTACAAGTAAACCCAACCAGACTGATGCAGAATTATTTCAATATTACATGGTGAGGTCAAATGACCATACCATGTAATATTCCTTAGTTTCTTGTGATCCATATTTAATAAAAAAGGAAATACTCAATGAAATATAAGGTAAAAAAAATCAATCTAAATCCTTCCATATAGATCATTACAGTTACAATTTGGAACTAGTATTGACTCTTTTACACTTTTTGTGCATAGCATCTTATAAAGTAAAATGCAGAGCCCAGTTCAGTAATTAACCCTTTCGGTGCTCATGACGGCCCCCGGCCGTCATGAGTCACGGTGGGCCGTCCGAACCACGCCCAAGAATGGAATGTCCAGCACCGCGGCAGAATTCGCGCCGCAGCCAAGGTGTTAACATCATAATGATTATGATCAAAATATTTAGGGGCCACTGACCTCAAGGTGCCTGCCACAAGGTGCATGAATCAACAGGGGGGCACAATAGGTGCCCCTTCGGCCTCCAAACAGAGGCCCTACACCAAAGGGGGCCTGCAAACATGCTTTCGGACAGGCCAGCATGGAAACCATGTCGGAAACCGTGCATTGTAATCTCAAGGGCGGAAAGGCCTGCCCTTGAGATTACTGACCAGCTTCCGACTGGCCGACCGGCTCTCCGAGCCCATCGGAAGCCAGCCAGAATGACCGGCTGGTTTACTTTCCGACCACCTCCATCATAATGAGGCAGCCGGAAAGTAAACCATGCGGCCCTGAAGGCTCCTTTAATGGGGAACACATTATGAGTTAAGGATGAAATAAAATATATGGAAGTTTGATAAATGAGTACAAATATTTTGTACATTTCTAATATAGTATTGCAATAATTCTGTACATTGACAGACTACAGATTGATCATCAATGTCCATTGTAAATATAGTGTTTGTCCATCCTCTCTGTCCATGCTTACAATGTTAACAAAGGTGTGTGTAAGGAAATTCAGCAAGGTTGTGAGGAAGACTTTCACTGAAAATGTTTTAAAAAAATGTTGATTATGTCATTGTAGGAAACTCAGCTTTTCCACATGGTCACCCCAGAATTTTTGCATTTTTGGATCCCATATTTTTGCTTGGTTTAGAACTCTGTCCAATTTACCCATGCTATTCAGTGGTAAAGTGTTTCAAAATGGTTAAATTGGCATACTCCTAACTGTCCTATTACTTGCCTAAAGGTTTCTAGCATTTGGTGCATAATGCACCCAGGGCTTGGAAGCTAAAAGCCACTAGTGGACTGAAGCTTCAATTGTGCCATCCACTACAGTGGTAGTACAAACATGGTTTTAGGTCTACCTTTATAGCAGTAAAAGCTGCAATTTGAACGGTCAAAACTAACTTTAAAACCTCCGTTTTTGAAGCATTAAATCAGTCCTATTTAGGCTTTGTTGCCCACAAGGAAGGGTGCACGGTAGATAAAAGTAGGACATGTGGAAATTAAATGTTAACATGTCCTTACAGTGACTAGCACCTAAAATCTGTCTTTCACTGTGGCAGGCCTAGCTGGCCTTTATAAAAAAAAAAAAAAACAAAGTACTGATTAAAAATCCTAATACTGCATCTAGGAAATGAGGATAGCCAAAAGAAATGATTAAACAACTATTTTTAATAGTTATTAACCCCTTCGCTGCGCGCGTCGGCCAACGGCCGTCGCGAGCACTACCTCGGTAGTGCAGCGCACGTCCGTTGGCCGACGCGGCCCCGCCCACTCTTTTAAACCGCCGCACCGTGGAGGAATTCTCGCCGCGGTTAAGCGGTTAAACATTCAACTGAATGGAGAAGTTAGATTTCTAATAAATAAAAATTAAGGAAAAGTAACTTTTAGAAAGTTTGCTTTTTTCTGCCTGAATTTTCTGAAGTATTATAAAGGAAAAATTGGTTCTGTCGGGGTATCAATTACTTAGGACAAGTAGCAACAGCTTACTTATAACCAATATGAACGATTTAAAAGAAAACCAATAAAGACATAACACACACCAACATTTTTTTGAATCAATAATATAATAAGAAAAAATCAAATAATAAAGGCTATCGCAATTTACAATTTCAATTGCAATGTGAAGAAGGTGACTGTGGTGAAACAGTGACGTGGTGAATGGTGATGAATACAGTCCACTATATACAGAAACAATTGTGCAAAAAATTAGGGAGGGGGAGGGAGAAAGATTTCATAAATGTCCTTATTATTAGCACATATGCTTAATGATCCAATGACGAATGGAACTGTGATCAAAAGCGTTGTGTAGACATATACAATACGCCGAAGTTTCGACCCTGTGTATCGCGCAAGAAGTGAAAGTGCGTCCAAGCGGGTCTTCCTCAGGGCAGGAGGGGGGAGAGATGGCAGCCCAAAAGCAGATTCGTAGGCAGCCCTGCGAATATTAATAACTTGGTCAGGTATAGGTAGGAAAATTCATAAGGATCTCCACCAGCTGGTTTGGAGCCTCAAAGATAAAATGTATTTAACTTCCACCCGTCGGTTGGAGTCGTATTTGTGCCAGTCCAATGTTTTTCGTGATCTGAAATACAAGCCTCCTTCTGTCCGTGGTTTATTTCGGAAAAATGATTAAACAACTATTTTTAATAGTTATTAACCCCTTTGCAGCGCGCGTCGGCCAACGGCCGTCGCAAGCACTACCTCGGTAGTGCTGCGCACGTCCGTTGGCCGACGCGGCCCCGCCCACTCTTTTAAACCACCGCACCGCGGCGGAATTCGCGCCGTGGTTAAGCGGTTAAACATTCAACTGAATGGTGAAGTTAGATTTCTAATAAATAAAAATTAAGGAAAAGTAACTTTTAGAAAGTTTGCTTTTTTCTGCCTGAATTTTCTTCAGGCTAATATCGCATTTGTTCTCAAATTTCTCCCAGCTACTGACCAGCATTTGAATAGGTGTGAAAAAGGTATGAAATGCTTCCCAAGAGCAAACAATAGGTTGAACTTAATGGGCAGTGATGGCTCCTTTGAGTCTCCTAGAATATGCAGGGTAGGGGATGTGAGCATCAGTTTTGACATTATAGTGTACAATCCTGCTTGAGTATGACAGGTCTGCTGGGTTTAGATTATTCTTGTGTATCTACTGTGTTTCTGCTAAAACACCCTGCATTGTCCAACCATACTTCTGTCTCTAGGTTTTAAAGATAATACTAGGGGGACCCTAGAAAGGACGGGAACAGTATAGCAATACGATACTTGAGTATTCACTGTTTGGTTGCTGATGAAACCTGTGTTGTTCTACAAGAACTCTGTCCCTGCATTTATTGTGGGTGCAGAGGATGTACCAATATTGGTGGCAGTGTTAGATGTAGAAGAACAATAGGATTACCATAGTATACTCCCGACACACATCCCCAATGCTTAGAGCTCATGTTTAGTGTGATCGATGACCTTTGCCATCTTGACAATCCCCAAAGTGGGTAGGGTGTGCCAAAGAAATGTTTACCCTATTGGTTAAGGTGTGCCCAGGAGTCATTCCCATCCACTTGCTCATGCCAAGTATAAATGTGGTACCTCCAGGCACCCATTTCAGAACACATTCTGGACCTGAGGATGAACAGAAGAGGACTCAACTTGCTGTCTGTGACCTGAGAGGAGCAGTGAGGGACTGGACCTGCTACCTCATGTACTCATGTACCCATGAAAAAAGAAATGGACTGCAAGGATGATAAGGCTAACGTCTGTTTGAGCTACAGGGATACAATAAACAATAGGAGGCCTGCTGGGCAGTGGCAATTGGACTGGACTGAACCCTGATGTTAGCCTCTGCCTGACACCCTGTGAGTCCTTAAGTGCCTCCCCTGAAGTTCTGAGGGGCTTTAGAAGTGTACTTCTATCGTGGATTGGGACTTAAAGGACATAGGGCCTAAGTTAGATGTTGACAGGCAGCTCGTTTCTCCATCAGAGAGGTAGAGTACTTACTCAATACCATGACAGCGGTGCCTCCCTCCAAATTGAGAAAGGACCATGAAGCGGGTGGTAATTTCTTAAAGCGATGGCAGGAACCGCCATCACAGCGGTTTCTGTCAAAGCTTTTTGAAGTTTGGCGCCCAGCTCCATCAACATGACGAAACCTTACACCAAACTAGTTTTTTTTTTATTTTCAAAACTAATGGGAATATTTTAACATGGTGAGAGGTGCATTTAGCAGTTTTCACTGCCCCTTACCACAAGGGTCTTTCTGGCAGTGACAGGAGGACAAAATTGACCTCTATTGCCGTCCATCTGAATCTGATCATGGAAATAGAGGTCTGTCTCCAATTGCCCTGCAAAGTAAAGAGAAGTAGGCGCCATGATTAAACCTATTTTTCACCCTCATCTAATCAGGCTGATTGACCTTTATCTTGTTGGTATGTATAGTCCATCCTCGAGGTGCGCAACATCATCATAGGCTGCCGGTGATGCACTGGATGCCATTTACTTTCAGCCCATCCAGAGATAGCACACATTTCCAGTAAGTCCTTCTATGGGGGGGAAAGGGAGGGTTGGGGCAAACAGACACAGAGGGAAAGAAAGAGTAGGTTTTTCCTTTCCCCCGTGCCTGCTTCTTATGGATTCCTGCTCCACAATTGCAGATGAGGCCCATGATCGTGGAGCAGGAATCCATCCACTGGACCATCAGTGATTTTTTTTGTGTAGTTGGGGGAGGCACCCCTTAGGCAAGGGTTGCTCCCCTGGGGGCATGTGCATCCGTGTTTTTGGCGAACAAATGTGAGGAAAATTTGATTTTTACAAAGAATTTGAGGTTCACAGGGGATTTTGGGTAAGAAAAAGTTGGCAGATTCACGCAAGCCAGACATACTTTGACTTCCCAATGTATCTAGTTTTCAGAAATGTATGGGTTTGGTAGGTTTCCCTGCATGGCCGCCAGGCCCAGGATCAAAAATGCAGGTGACTCCATCGCAAGACAAGTCTCCTCAGTAAATTTTGGTCCATTTCCTGTCGCTGGCACCAGGCCTACCCACACAAGTGAGATACCATTTTTATGGGGAGACTTAGGGGAATGCTGGGGAGGTGGAAGTTTGTGGCTCCCCACAGATTCCAGAACTTTCCATCACGGAAATGGGAGGAAAATGTTTTTTTTTTACAAAGTTTGAAGTTTGCAAGGAATTCTGGGTAACAGAACCTGGTGAGAGCCACACATGTCACGCCATCCTCGATTCCTCTGGGTGTCTAGTTTTAAAAATTGTATTGGTTTGCTAGGTTTCCCTCAGTGCCGTCTGAGCTAGGGCCCAAAATCCACAGCTGGGCACATTGCAAAAAAAGGATCTGTATTCTGTTGAAAAAATCTGATGTGTAAACTTTGGATATTGGGCCATTTCCACTCACAGGCACTAGGCCTACCCACATAAGTAAGGTACCATTTTTATCAAGACGCATGGGGGAATGCTGGGTGGGTGGACGTGTGTGGCTCTCCATAGATTCCAGACCTTTCTATCAGACAAATGTGAAGAAAATGTGTTTTTTTTTTACAAAGTTTGAGGTTTGCAAGGGATTCTGGGTAACAGAACCAAGTGAGAGCTGCACAAGACACCCCATCCTGGATACCCCTGTGTGTTTAGTTTTTTAAAATGTACAGGTTTGCTGGCTTTCCCTCGGTGCCAGCTGAGCTAGGGTTAAAAAAACACAGCTAGGCACTTTCCATAAAAAGGGTCAGTTTTCTGTTGAAAAATCTGATGTGTCCACCGTTGCGTTTTGGGCCATTTCCTGTCATTGGCACTAGGCCTACCCACACAAGTGAGGTACAGCTTTTATCTTTAAACTTGGGGGAATGCTGGGCGGGTGGAAGTTTGTGGCTCCCCACAGATTCCAGAACTTTTCATCACAGAAATGTGAGGAAAATCAGTTTTTTTTTTACAAAGTTTGTGGATTGCAAGTGATTCTGGGTAACAAAAACTGGTGAAAGACACACAAGTCACCCCATCCTGGATTCCCCTGTGTGTCTGTTTTTAAAAAGTGTACAGGTTTGCTAGGTTTCCATAGGTGCTGGCTGAGCTAGGGCCAAAAATCCACAGCTAGGCATATTGCAAAAAAATGGTCCGTTTTCTATGAAAAATGTGATGTGTCCATGTTGCGTTTTGGGTCATTTCCTGTGTTGGGCACTAGGCCTACCCACACAAGTGAGGTACAGTTTTTATTGTTAGACTTAGGGGGAACACAGGATAGTAGAAAAAGTGTTATTACCAGTTGTCTTTCTATGCATTTCTGGCATCCAAATGCAAGACAGTGTGTAAACAAGAAGACATTTTGAAAAATCACCACTAATTCAACTGCTAGTCTGGCTACCCACATATTCAGAGATGTGCAAATATCCACTGCTTCTAAACTCCATATCTTGTTTCCATTTCGGAAATACATAGGTTTCCCTGATACCTATTTTTCACTCTTTATATTTTACCAAAAGAATTGCTGTATACTCGAGATACAATGAAAAACCATTGCAAGGTGCTGCTCACTTATTGGCTCCGGGTACCTCAGGTTCTTTGTGAACCTACAAGCCCGATATATCCCCACAACCAGAAAGGTCCCGCGGATGTAACGGTATATTGCTTTAAAAATCTAGCATAGTTAGAAAAAGTTACAGGTGAAAATGTAGACAAAAATGGCTGTTATTTCAACTCAATTTCAATATTCTTTTATTTCAACTGTTACTTTCTATAGGAAAGCCTTGAAGAATCTCCACAAATGACCCCTTGCTGAATTCAGATGTTTATCTGTCTTCTTTTCAGAAATGTATAGCTTTCCAGGATCCATTGTTGGTTTGACACCCATTTCTACCATTAACTGGAAGGTGGTTGAAAGCACAAAAATAGGAAAAATAGGCTATGTCCCAGTAAAATGCCAAAACTGTGCAGAAAATGTGGGTTTTCTGACAAGAGGCTGCCTGTTCCTGAAAGCTGGGGAGATGGTAGTTTTAGCACCACAAACCCTTTGTTGATGCTATTTACAGGGAAAAAAACATTGTGTTCATGATACCGTTATAGCCCCGACTTCAAGGTACTGTTTTTCAAGTCTATTTTTGATTATTTATATTTCTGAGAACTGTATGGTGGATTTTTATTATTTGTGGTCTTGTTTTGCACAGACAATAGATTGGATATTTTTGAAAACTGGTGTGGTGTCCTTTTATAGTGTTTTAACTGTATTACTGTTGGTTATGTGCAAATGCTTTACATACTTCCTCTGAGATAAACATCATCGGGGATACCATGGTGGCGGTGTGAAGCAAGGCCCTGCGGAGTGCGGTGCCCACAGGTCACGGTGCAAGCAGCGGCTCAGTGGTGGTGTTGGGCGTCGTCGTCGTTGAGACCAGGGTTGCGGTGCGCAGTGCAGCGGTGCTCCCTGTGGTGCCTTCAGGTCATGGAGCCAGCAGCAGAGTCATTGATGGCGTCGGGTTATCTTTTTCCTCTGTGGCAACTGAAATATCCAGTCCTAGAAGCCGATACCCAGAAGAATTTTAAGTCTTTGATTTCCCGGAGACTTCCAACAGGAGGCAAGCTCTACATCAAGCTCTTGGAGAAACTCAAAACAAAGAAGTTGCAGAAAGTTCAGTCCAGTCCTTTTTCTGCCCATGACAGAAGCAGCCACTGCAGGCCAACACAGCAAAGCACACAGCAAAGTGGTAGTACCTCTACACAGCTTCTCCAGCTCTTCATCTTGGCAGGTTCCTTGATCCAAAAGAGTTCTAAAGATCTGGGTTCTGGGACCCACTATGTATAACACATTTCCCTTTGTTCTCTTGTGGCAGAGAGTCCCTGTGCTTAGTCCAAACCAGTTTTGTCCTCTCTGGTCCAGCTTCCTGGCAGGAGGTGGATACAGCATTGTGTTAGGTAGACAAGGCCTATCCAGGTACAAGGAAATCTCCTCCTATTACTCTAATTGCAGCCCAGGTCTATTCAGCCCAGCCCTGACATATCCAGGAAAGGCAGGACGCACCTCTACCCCCCCGTGGCTGTCTACAGTCAATCCACAACCCAGCAGAAGCACACAGGATGTTTAAGCAAGAAACGGCCTACCTTCTAAAAGTGGCATTTGCAAGCAAACACACAATTTAAAAAAAAACATCTTTACTAAAAGATGCATTTTTAAATTCTGAGTTTAGGCATATTTTTTTATTTTATTTATGAAGTTTTATATAGCGCGAACACGATCCCAAAGGATATCAGAGCGCTTTACAATTGGATGAAAGGTAATAAATGCAGTACCAGCATCATATAAGAATACCAAACAGAACAGTTACATACAAAAGGGGGTCAACAGAGAATAAGAGAGAACTGGTGCATATCGAACTAGGAAGGGAGCCGATAAAAAGTTAAAGCAGAATAGCACCTACGCCGGCCTTAGAGGTGCAAGTCCAATCCCTTAGAGCCGTGCAACCAAACCCTTTTAAGGTAAGAACTTGTTCATAAGGAATCTTTTAGCTTCCAATTTGAAAGCAGCCGCAGAGGAGATTCTGCAAACTTCCGGTGGGAGAGAGTTCCAGATCTTCGGGCAGAGCCTGAGAAAGCTCGGTGACACGTTCTCTTTTTGCGAAAGATCTGTGGTTTCAGGAGGAAAGAGTTAGCACTTCTAGAAGGTCTACCTCCTCCGGATAGTTCTAGCTTTTGGCTAGATAACTGGGGGTTTTGAAGTGGAGGGCTTTGTGAGACAGGCAGGCAATCTTTAGCTGTATTCTTGCTTCGTAGGGCAACCAATTTAGGGATTTAAGGACTGGGGATATGTGCACGTTTCTTTTGGTACCCGTACCAATCTTGCAGCAGCGTTCAAAGATGCCCTTAGTGTGGCCAAGGTATATTTGGGGAGGCCACAGAGCGTAGCACTGCCACAGTCTAGCCTCAGCAAAACAAGCGATTGGACCACCTGCTTGAAGTCAGCTTGTGGAAGGAATGGTTTGAGATTCCTGAGTGTCCTCATCAGGTGATTAACTCCCTTGCACACCTTGCTAATATGATTCTTCATGTTCAGATGTTTGTCCACGGTGATTCCAAGAGATTTGGCTGAGTCAATAATGAGGGAGGAGCAGTTGAAGGCAGTGAGGTGGTTCATCCAGAGGTCTAACTTGGGGATGTGATTCAGAGGAGAAATGAGAAGGAATTCCGTTTTGGAGGTGTTGAGCAGGAGGTGGTTCTTGGTTAACCAGTTTTGAGTATTTGTTAAAGTAGTGTTGAGTGAAATGAGATTATCCGGGCCGGAGATTTTCAAATAGAGTTGCATATCATCCGCATACATATGGAAGAGAATGTTCGTGGAATTTAGTGCATTAGCTAATGGTTCCAAGAACAAGTTGAAGAGAATGGGAGATAGGGCGGAACCTTGGGGGATCCCCATGGATACTGGGGAGGGCTGGGAGAGAGAGTGGTTTGCCTTGACTCTTTGGGATCTGTGGGGGAGGAAGAACGAGAACCAATGCAACATCCACCCGGAAAGGCCCATGCTGTTCTCCAAAATGAATAGGAGGTTGTCGTGATTGACAGTGTCAAACGCAGATGAAAGGTCAAGGAGATTTAGGAGGCAAGCTTCATTATGGTCAAGCATTTTTAAAATGTCATCCATAACGTGAGTGAGAGCTGATTCAGTGCTGTGCCCACTCAGAAAGCCAGATTGATGTTGGTCCAGGAGTTGGAAATTCTCCATGTGAGCACAGAGTTGAGATTGGATGCATTTTTCTAGGAGTTTGGCTAGAGTGGGGATGTTAGAGATAGGGCGGAAGTTGTTAAGGTCAGCACTATCTGCGTTAAGTTTTTTTAGAATAGGTGATACCTTAGCTGCTTTTAGTCAATCCGGGATCATGCCTTGGGCAAGTGATGCATTGACAATCTTTGTCCAGATGGGGATGACGACATCCTTGATTTCTTTGAAGATGGAAGGTGGCTACGGGTCGCTGAAGTGATTAAATGGGTTGACACTCTGGAGAATCTTGCTAAAGTCTCTTTCACTGAGGGGAGTGAAGGTGCCCCATGAGGCATTGTTCTTGGTGCACATGCTGATTGGTTTGAGCTTCTCTAAGAGGGCCGGAGGGGGTGCGGGCCCCTAAGATGGCAGTAGAGCCATCTTAGAGACACATTCAATATTGATGAGTCTTGATTGCTCCGTAAAGAAAGCAGCAAGTTTGTCGCATGAGGGTGGGCTGGCTCCAGGGTCTGAGTGGTTTGGAGCTTCCACCGATTGCTGTTTAGCCAGTTCAAAAAGTTTCTTAGGGCGATTAGAGGCTTGATTAAGTTGGGCGTTCAGAGTTAAAGTTCTCATTGAACGACGGTTTGGATATTTTTGTTGGAGTGGTGCAATGGAATCCATGATGCTAGAGATAGTAGAGTTGTAGAAGTCAGTGAGTACATGAACCTCAGGCATGTCATCTTGGGAGGAGAGGGAAAATGTATAGTGGGTTGCTAGTTCATCTGTATTGATAGATCTGAGGTCCCTTTTCCAAATCTTTGATTTCGTTGGTTGAGCTTTCCTCAGAGACACCTCCCTATTAATATAGAAGAAGATGCTGTGATGGTTGGACCAATCGCAAGGGGTAATGGTATCCAGAGTGATGGTGTGTCCTTTGGTGATGATGAAGTCCAGAATTTCTCCTTTATTATGGATTGGCCGGTCACAATATTGAATCAAATCGTGATCACATAGGAATGATTTAAGGCATGTTACAGCTTGGTCATCGGGGTTAGACCAGTGAAGGTTGAAATCACCAAGGAAGATTTGGGACATTACGAAATCGACATTGCCAGAGATGATTTCCATTAATTGTTCGATGAAGGGGAGATTGTCCTCCGGGGGTGATAAAATGTGTGAAGTTTGCACAGCGGAAGGTTGTTACTTGAGATGTTGAGACAAAGGCATTCGCAGGAGGATGGCGTAGAGGAATCTGAGTGGGAAACCGAGAGAGTGCTCCGGTGTATACAAGCTAGGCCACCGCCCAGCTTCAAAGCTCTGTCTAGATGAATTATGTCATGGGTAGGAGGCACTAGGAGGTTGAGGCAGGTTTCAGTGAGGATGAAGATGTCTAAATCATTGTGTTGGATGAGGTCGAAGATGTCAGAGGCATGTTTACTGGCTGACCTGCAGTTGAGTAGTACACATTTAAGGCGTACCGGTGACCTGCAGTTGAGTAGTACACATTTATGACGTACCGGTGTATGAGAGGAAGGTGTCTGGATGATGTTCACTCTCCTGAGGTTGTGATTATCGATGACTCTAAGATTGTGAGGGGGTTCTCTGTTCGGGTTAGAGAGAATGGCTTGAATTTGCCCCGGAAGGATCTTGTTGGTGTCTAGAGTAGGCGAGTAGGAGTTGAGTAGGTCATCGATATCATTAGACTCAAGATAGGCCTTCAATCTCCTGGGGCGGGAGGGGGCGTTAGGTAGGGGTATGATTTTAGAGATAGGGAGGGGAGAAATCTGGCCGAGGCGAACTATATCGCTAGCGGGGGCTCTGGGCAAATTCGCAAAGGAGAGGAGGGAGCTGATCAAGGGGAGATGTTCAATTGAGAGGGCTTTCAGATCATGAAGTTAGACTGTGAGAATGTGCAACTGGAGAGATATATCATCCAGGCACGCCACCAGGTCGGAGTGCTGGGTGAGGGGTAGAGGTAGTGTGGGGAGATCTGGTGGAGAGGAGGGGCCTCGATGTATGCCAGGAAGGACTAAGGCAGTGATGCGAAATTCCGGGGGGGAGTTGGTCATTGAGGACTTGCTGTGTTCCAGGATGCTTGGATAGGTAGGTTGGTAAAGGGGAGAGGGTGGGAGGGCCATTGCCCTGTAAGTCAGGGACGGTCCAGTCGAGGTTGAATGGGTTTGACCAACCATGGTCAGTGGACGTCAGTTGCCAGGTCTCCGGCCTAGCGGATGACGTGGAAAGAGGGATGAGGGAAGAGGGATCTTTCATTGGAAGCAATGGTGGGAGGGCAAGAGGTAACCTCTCAGCTCGAGAATCAACCAGTATCGGACTGGAGAATGGCAAGCAGAGTGAACCCATAGTCCCACCCGCCGTCTGAGTCGGGGATCTAGAGGATTTGGCCAGTCCAACAGGGGACTGAGAGGCTCTGAGATCATCTAAGGGGGGAGAATGGTTTAGAGAGAGTGGGGACCTCCCGGCTGTGATGGAGGAGGACTGGTTAGGTCCTGAGTGATGGTCTGGTGTGGGTGGGGGTCATTGGATTTAGCTGAGACCACCTTTTTGAGTGAAGGGAAGATATTGACCATCTTAGCTAGATTGACATTAGAAGCTTGAATTAGGATGATACCATTGTTGTAGAGGGTGATAGTGGCATTAGCATTGAAGGTGAGTGAAGGTGACGTCATTAATTTGAGACCATGAGGTGTTTTCCTAGAGCCTGATATGCGAAGCATGGAGTAGAGAACATTCCGCTAGCATGCTCGTTTTCTGGTATAGAAGAAGAGGTTGTTAAATATACTACCCTTGTTTGCACAGAAGTAGACGTCTGAGACTAAAGTTTCAGGACTGGCCTTGAGTATGCGATGTTTATGTTTTTTGGCGGCATTTTTGGAGAGGTTAGATGGATAATTGATAGTGAAGGTGTTAGATCCTGAGGGGTCTGTACTTATCTCCATTCTGATAGTGTGTCCAGGCGAGGAAGGGGCCCCAATAAGGAGTTTATGGAGGAGAAGGTGGTTTTAATTATAAAATAAAGTATAGCAGAAACCTTATGGAGTGCTTCCAAAAATAATCATTTAGGCCAATTACATCAGGTGGTTGAAGGTCATTCAAATAGGTCTGCTACTTTATAGGCCGCAAACAGTGGACAACCTTTTAGGTTTCCTTTTCCTGAGTGAATATTCCTATGGAGTGCTTGAAAATAGTCAGTTGGGCCAGTTACATCAGTTGGTTGGGTGTCATTCCAGCATGGCTGACATTTTGTAGGAGTGGGCAATGGGCGCCCTTGGAATTTTTCTATTTCAGGGTGTCTCGACCTCTATACTCCATTCTCCTATCTTGTCCCAATGGCAAGTTATACTTGTAAGATGTTACCAAGTATCTCCCATTCTATCATATGGGACAGATAGCCTTTCAATAGTGAAAAACGAATTACACTGTATTTTACTATCAGGACATGTGACACACACCAGTACATGTCCTACCTTTCACATACAATGCACCCTGCCCATGGGCCTACCTGAGGGGTACCTTACATGTAAGAAAAGGGAAGGTTAGGGTCTGGCAAGTCGTGCACTTGCCAGGTCAACAGGGCAGTTATAAACTGCACACAGACACGGCGGTGGCAAGGCTGAGATACACTTACATGGCTACTTCTGTGGGTGGCACAACCAGTGCTACAAGCCCACTAGTAGCATTTGATTTACGGGCCCTGGCACACCTTGTGCACTTTACTAGGGACTCACCAGTAAATCAAATAGGACAAACCTGGGAACACCAATCCATAAACACAATTTGTATGGTGAGCAAGTGCCCAGAGCTCTAAAACTAACAAAAACAAGTTAAAAAACAGTAGACCTAAAAGCAAAACGTCTGGGGGTAAACCTGCTGAAAAACCCAAGCCTAATTGAGATAGAGCATCTGGAGGGCACGATACCGCGATGAAGAGCTCTGCACACTAGGGAATAGGCTATCTAAAGGGGCTCCATGAAGAGCAGTACTCAGAATGAAGCCTTTTCTTAGTAGGACTTTGGTCACTTTTTGGGCTTGAGTGTGTGGAGAGAGCAGCCTCTCCAACAAGAGTTTTGCACAGGATAAAGTATGTGCATAGTAGGGGCTCACTCGCGTAATGACACTTGGGGATCTGGAAGAACTTACCTGATTGTGATGAGTAATGCACATGGTGAAGGCTATGATTAGTAGGGGCTTAGCGATGTAATACTATTTGGATGTGGCAAGGGACTAACCTACCCATGATGAGCTATGTACATGGTGAAAGATGAGCATAGTATGAGCTTGCCCACATAATGGGGTTTGGGTGCGGTTGGAGATTGACCTCTCAGTGAAGAGCTCTATACAAGGCAAAGGCTGTGCATAGTATAAGCCTTCCTAAGTAATGTGGCTTGGGTGTGGTGAGCTCTGTACAGGGCAAAGACTGTGAGTACTAGGGCTATGCCCAATTAATGGGGATTGGGTGTGGTGAGGGACTGGCCTCTCCATGAAGAGCTCGGTACAGGGCAAAGGCTGCTCTTAGTGGAGGCTTGCCCACAGAATGGAGCTTTGGGTGTAGTAAGGGACTGGCCACTTCATGAAGAGTTCTCTACAGGGTGCTTCCTCACATAATGGGGCTCAAGTGTGGTGAGGGACTGGTTACCCCATGAAGGGCTCTGCACAGGGTGAAGTCTGTGCATAGAAAGGGCTTCCCCACATAATGCGGTGTGAGACAGGTCTCCATGAAGAGCTCTCTCCAGGGTGAAGGCTATGCTTAGTAGGGGCTTGCACATGTACCCAGGCTTGGGTGTGGAGGTCTCTCTGTGAATAGCTCTGTAGAGGGCAAAGGATGTGCATAGTAGAGGCTTCCCCTCATATAGGTTATGGGTGTTTGTAGGGAGTGGGCTCTGTGTACAGCGAAGACTTTGAATATTCTTTTTAATTTTTTGGTGCCATCACTTTTTGCGGTACTCACATGAAAGCATATGGGGCTGTATTGGGTCCACAGCAATACCATGGGTTCGTGCTCACCCCATTTTTATTTAACTCTGGGGGTACCCTGCCCAGAGAAGCTGGTGGTTCATAGAACCCCTACGCTGTTCCTTGCATATTATTTTTTTACAATTTATGATTATTTTGCGGCCAGCCATCAGATTGCTCACTCCCGTAGAACCAGTCCTGATCCTGCGGGAGCCAGATAACTGAGAAAAAAAGCTCTCTCAGCCAATAAGGACGCTCTATTTTTGCCACATTTGGTGTAATTCTGTTCAGCTGTGTTTCTTGTAGTGCTGTCTAAAATAGCCAATGGGAAATTGCATAGGAAAACACATTTTGGGACTCCCTTTTCTATGCCCCCAGTTGACGGATCCCCTCTAAAACTTCAAGAAAGAAGCTGAACTGGAGTCAATTTTTTGGGGAAAGTTTTGTGAAGATTCGTTAAAAGGCACCAACTTTGCCACAAAAAAGTTCTTCCTATGGAAACGCTGACCTTGAACATGCATGAATACATTGTATTTTCTGTTTTGGTGTACTACTGCTCATTTATTCACTTGGGCTTGACTGCATTTGTGACATATGCACACGTACATCATGAATAATTGTGCACTTTGCAACATCAGTGTGCTTTTCACTCTCTTACTTAACATCTGTTTATAATTATCTATATCTTAATCATATACCCGGTTTCTGATTACATATACATAATGTTTTGAGTACCATTTGACAATGTGCTTAAGTAAGATTACACAGTTTCATGTAGACTATAACACTGGCAGCTCAATAAGGAAATCATCTTAATTGAATTTAACTTTTTTCAATTCTTCCATTTCTCCTTTTCACTTTGTCTATTAAATTATCAGTGATTTCGCCCCTGCCTGTGGGATTCATGTGAAAACTTGATGTACAATACATTGCCTTGCACACTCACCCTTCAATAAAACTTGCACCTATTTAACTGTATGATGGTAATTAAAACTATTTCTAACGTTTTCAAGTTTATGTATAAATGATGATTTCAGGAAAATGCATGTATACATACACATATATACACATTATATATATATATATATATATATATATATATATATATATATATATTCACTGAAAAAAACATAGGTTTCAGGGCGTTATAGTTAGTTGGACATTTCACTCGTACAGAACCATAGAAATTCCCCGTTATAGTTAGTTCAGCTAACTATAACTCGCTGCTCCCATAATGCACTGCTGATGACGTCACATATTACATCACTCATGACATGGTCAGTGACATCACTCATGACATCACTGATGACATCTCAAATGACATCACTGATGACATCATCCTTGTGATAGAGTGGCAGACCTCCGGCAGACCTCCTCTCACCCTAATATAACCTTTGATACACACACTCAAAAATACAAACTAACATTTTCAAAACAATGGACATACCAATACCAGTTACAACACACCTATTCATTAATTCCAAGATCTACACACACATCCACTCATTCACCAACAGTCCCTATACAGTCACTCATACATGTACTCACTCATCATATGTACTCATACACCTATACATCCTGTTACCCACCGCCACTCAGCCATAGAGTTACTCACACACATAGTCACACATGCAAACAAAGTATCAAACATCCAATTACTTGCATATACAGTTATACACACACTACCACACTTACTTCTACAGAAACTTACACATACTTACTCTCTTAAACAATCACTTATAGAAACACCTACTTATTTGTACATGAACTCTTCCAATCTCTCACTCTCACATATACTCACTTATATACACCAATACTCACATATACTAGTTTAAAACATATGTAGTTACTCATAAAGACACTATTGAGACAGTCATTCACTCACTAACACACCCATACACATACTCATCCACCTATACAGTCCTGCACACATGCTGTCTTCAACACATACAAACAGTGAGTCACTCATTCATGCATCTATGCACTAAGTAATACCCCCACCGAACCATACAGACACTCAGACACTCATACTGATACTCAAAAAACCAACTAATAACCCATATAGACACTCATGTAGCTACTCACCAACCCATGCAGCCACTTATACACAAAGTGAGAGACTGATACAGATATTTTCATAATTAAACATTACTCACTAACCCATGTATTCACTAAGATACACTTAGTCAGTTATACAATCAATTTTACAAAAAAAAATCATCCATTTAGACACTTATATACCCATTTATTCTTCCATCGACCTTGAGATATACATATATAAAACATATTTAATTTTCAGAAAAACACACATTCACTGGATGATGTCATCAGTGATGTCATCAGTGATGTCATGAGTGATGTCACTGACCATGTCATGAGTGATGTAATATGTGACGTCATCAGCAGTGCATTGCGGGCGCGAGTTAGCTGAACTAACTATAACGGGGGAATTTCTATGGTTTTGTACGAGTGAAATGTCCAACTAACTATAACGCCCCTGAAACCTATGTTTTTTTCTGTGAATTTCTAAGGTTTTTTAAATGCTAATTTCTAACTATAACGTGCCTGAAACCTATGGTTTTTTCAGTGAATTTCTAAGGTTTTTTAAATGCTAATTTCTAACTATAACGTGGCTGAAACCTATGGTTTTTTCAGTGAATATATTTATATTTATTATACTATGTATACATGTGAAAATGTGTCGGTCCCCTGTTTGCCTCGGTGGCACGGAAAAAATGGGTGGAACTGATGTCAGCACGCCGACGAGGTCCTCTTATGGCTCCGATGACGTCATACGGTGTCGCGAGCGGAGCCGTGCTCGTTGACGTGGGAGATCTAGGAAAGAATTTCCGTGGAATGCTGGTGCAGGGGATATTCACCTAAGTGTTCAGGCTAGTCCTTTGGGAGCAACTGTTTATGTTGCCACTCCAGAAACCGAAACCAGTGATCCGAGGGCAGAGGCCCTGCAGATGGCACACGAGGTGGGGTGCCCAGTCGTGTGCACCGGCGGGGCAGCGAAGTGACAAGCACCATAACCCACAAAAAAGGTAACGAGGGCACTGAATAACACAGGATCTTCTCTTTGTATCTGGCAGGAACAACAAAATTAAAATGCCCTAGTACCAAAATGTAGAATTAGTGCTACAACGGTCTTCAAGAGGACCTGCGATGCCGCTTCTGCCTCCCGTACCCTGGAGGCGGCACATGGGTCACGCGGTACGGTCATACTGCGGTGGGACGCACACTCGTTGACCTCTCATGGCACTGCTCCACACTTCAGGGAGGACGCTTTCCATTAGCTATGTTTTCTGATGACATGTCGCGCCGGCCCCGTCCAACAACAGAACTCCTTTAGATCCAAACAGACTCTTCCACTCTCTCACCGGAAGTGAAACCAGGCCACGCGGACACTTTCACAATACAACAGCCGGGAATGCACTTTTCGGTAAAAAAACACATTCCTTCCTCCTAATTAATCAAATAAACGTCTCACTGAAGAACAGGGGCCAGCTTCGATTGGTAAACAGCCGTTACAACGACTTTTTACTTTGCGATACCATTACAACGCATGCATTACCACGCATGCGTTGTACATCACAAAGTCATTACTACGCATTTTTAGAACGCATGGTCATTTACCATGCATGCCTTTACAACGAATTTTGTTGTAAAGGTATGTATGGTAAATGACCATGCGTTCTAAAAAACATGTAGACGATCCATGTCATTGTAAGGAAACAGAGGCTGTTCTGTTTCCTCACAACGACGTGCACCGCCCCTCAGAGATGACGTGAAGCAGGAACCACGAGGAGAGAGGAACCATGAGGAGTGAGAGGTAAGGGGGATTGGGCATGGGGTGGGGGTTTCTTTTCTAGGGTTTAGGGTAGTGCAGTGGTGTTTGGGTGGTGTAGTGGGTCGTGCTAGGGGTAGTGTTTTAGGGTTTAGGGTAGTGCAGTGGTGTTTGGGTAGTGTAGGGGGTCGTGCTGGGGTAGTGTTTTAGGGTTTAGGGTAGTGCAGTAGTGTAGGGGGTCATGCTGGTGGTAGTGTTTTAGGGTTTAGGGTAGTGCAGTGGTGTATGGGTATTGTAGGGGGTCGTGCTGGGGTATTGTTTTAGGGTTTAGGGTAGTGCAGTGGTGTTTGAGAAGTGTAGGGGGTCATGCTGGTGGTAGTGTTTTAGGATTTAGGGTAGTGCAGTGGTGTTTGTGTAGTGTAGGGGGTCATGCTGGGGGTAGTGTTTTATGGTTTAGGGTAGTGCAGTGGTGTTTGGGTAGTGTAGGGGTCGTGCTGGGGGTAGATTTAGGGTTTAGGGTAGTGCAGTGGTGTTTGGGTAGTGTAGGGAGTCGTGCTGGGGGTAGTGTTTTAGGGTTTAGGGTAGTGCAGTGGTGTTTGTGTAGTGTAGGGGGTTGTGCTGGGGATAGTGTTTTAGGGTTTATGTTAGTGCAGTGGTGTTTGGGTAGTGTAGGGGGTAGTGCTGGGGTAGTGTTTTAGGGTTTAGGGCAGTGCAGTGGTGTTTGTGTAGTGAAGGGGGTCATGCTGTGGGTAGTGTTTTAGTGTTTAGGGTAGTGCAGTCATGTTTGCGTAGTGTAGGGGGTCGTGTTTTAGGGTATAGGGTAGTGCAGTGGTGTTTGTGTAATGTGGGTGGTCATGCTGGGGTATATTTAGGGTTTAGTGTAGTGCAGTGGTGTTTGGGTAGTGTAGGGAGTCGTGCTGGTGGTAGTGTTTTAGGGTTTAGGGTAGTGCAGTTATGTTTGGGTAGTGTAGGGTGTCGTGCTGGGGGTAGTGTTTTAGCACTTATTTTTCTTTCTACAACACTAACCATAATTTCTATGGCAAAATGAACCCCCTCATTTTGCTCCTTTTTAAATTAAATGTTTTAAGTGTTACCAGTTTATTCCAATCAAGATGGCTTCAGGTGTGCCATACTTTTGTCATAAGTAAGACTGTTAGCGCTCTAGTTGTTCTTTAGAACACTCTGGGAAGCTGCAGTAGAACACAAAGGCATCAACTGACAGGCTGCTCCTGTTGAAATATAACAGGAAGATATTTGAGATCTCACTTAAAACATGTCCTAATTTTTCTTTCTACAGCACTAACCATAATTTCTATGACAAAATGAACCCCTCATTTTGTTCCTTTTTAAATTAAATGTTTTAAGAGTTACCAGTTTATTCCAATCAAGATGGCTTCAGGTGTGCCATAATTTTGTCATAAGTAAGACTGTTAGCGCTCTAGTTGTTCTTTAGAACACTCTGGGAAGCTGCAGTAGAACACAAAGGCATCAACTGACAGGCTGCTCCTGTTGAAATATAACAGGAAGATATTTGAGATCACACTTGAAACATGTCCTAATTTTTCTTTCTACAGCACTAACCATAATTTCTATGACAAAATGAACCCCATCATTTTGTTCCTTTTTAAATTAAATGTTTTAAGTGTTACCAGTTTATTCCAATCAAGATGGCTTCAGGTGTGCCATAATTTTGTCATAAGTAAGGCTGTTAGCACTCTAGTTGTTCTTTAGAACACTCTGGGAAGCTGCAGTAGAACACAAAGGAATCAACTGACAGTCTCTGCCCTTGTTGGATGTACATGTTTTACTGAGAATGTCAGACTTCATTCTCACATGACTGAGAAAGATACTGTGAATTTACAGAAAATATGCTCTCATTTTAGCTTCTGGAGCACCTTCCAAAACTGTATGGGACAAGCATGTGAAAATAGTTTTCTCTCAAACATGATTCATGATATCCCAGCAGAAGGTTTTTCACAGGGTAAAATCACCTTAGAACACACCACAATTCCTGAAATTAGTATGGTACCATCAACAAATGAATTCTAATGTAACTAAAGTCTGTTATCACCCTTTATAGTTCTCCTTTTAGTAACCCTCAAAATCTTTGATTCACTACAATGCATTTCAATGGGGTACTATCATTTATTTTGGTCCCAAGATGGCTGCCAGCAATTCCAGAATGAAGTGCTGACAGCCAATCAGATCTCACGATGACATGTGTGGTTATGCTCCGCCCAGATATATATGTGTTTTCTTTTTCAAATTTCTCAGGAACTACTGAACGGATTTACACCATTTAAGCAAAAGGCACGACCCTGAACCAAGGGCTACCTTTTTGGCAAATTTGGTGTAATTCCATTCAGCAGTTCGGGCTGTAGCTGCGACTAAAGGTTCCTATGGAAAATTGCATGGGGAAAACACGTTTTGGGACCCCCCTTTTTTCTCGGCCCCCGCTTGCCGAATCACCCCAAGACTTTCAGGATAGGAGCGGACCGGAGCGCCCCAACAAGTTGGAAAATTTCGCGAAGATTCGTCAACCGGCGCCAAAGTTATTTCAAATAGAATGGTGCGGATTTCCTATGGAAAATAGGTCCTAACTATAACTATCTACTGGCGACCGCCAGTAGATACTATATATATATATATATATATATATATATATATATATATATATATATATATATATATATATATATACACACACATTATATATATATATATATACACACACATTATATATATATATATATATATATATATATTCACTGAAAAAAACCATAGGTTTTATGGACAGTTATAGTTACTTGGACATTGCACTCGTACAAAACCCGTGAAATTCCCCGTTATAGTTAGTTCAGCTAACTATAACTCGCGCCCCGCAATGCACTGCTGATGACGTCACATATTACATCACTCATGACATGGTCAGTGACATCACTGATGACATCTCAAATGACTTCACTGATGACATCATCCAGTGACTGTGTGTTTCTGTAAAGTTTAAATATGTTTAATATATATAGGGAAAGGCGTATTGAAGAGTGAGTGGGTGTATAAGTGTCTGAATGGTTGATTTAGTAGGTGCGTGACTAACTGTATAAGTGAGTGATTAAACGTATTTTACTGAATGCATGGGTTAGTGACTAAAGTGGGTGAATGTCTGTATCCGTCTGTCTGTTGCTCTGTAAGTGGCTGCATGGGTTTTTGAATAGCTACATGAGTGTCTATATGAGTTATTGATTGGTTGTCTGAGTATCTGTATGGGTGCCTGAGTGTTTGTGAGGGTGGGGTGTGTGCGACTCTGTACATAGATGTGTGAGTGGGTGATTCACTGGGTGCATGATTTGAAGAGTGCGTCTGTGATGGACTGCTTGGGTAGGTGAGTGTGTGTATGGGTGTGTTAGTGAGTGAATGTATATCTCAGTGGTACATGTGCGAGTAACTACATATGTAAAAGGAAGTATATATGTGTGTAGAGTATTTAAAAGGCTATACGTGAGAGTGTGTGATTGTGAGAGTGGCTGTATGGATGCGTGTGTGCTTGTATCAGTTATTGTATAAGAGCGTAAGAATGTGCTAGTATTTGTATGAGTTATTGAGCTGGTGTGTGTATAACTCTATAGGTGAGTAAATGGGTGTGTGATTAATTTTTTGCATGACTGACTAGGTGTGTGAGTACCTCTATGGATGAGTGACGGTGTGTCAGTGTTTATATAGGTGTATGAGTGCATATGATAGTCCTGTACTGAGTGACTGTAAGTATGAGTGACTGTACGGGTGAGTGAGTGGATGTGTGTGTAGACCTAAGAATCAGTGAGTGGGTATGTAGTTATTGGTGTTGGAGTGTCTATGGTTTTGAGAATGGCAGTCTGTAATTTACAGTGGGTGTATCAAAAGTTATATTAGGGTGTGAGAAGATGAATGAAATTATCACATGGATGATGTCATCAGTGATGTCATTTGAGATGTCATCAGTGATGTCATCAGTGATGTCACTGACCATGTCATGAGTGATGTAATATGTGACGTCATCAGCAGTGCATTGCGGGCGCGAGTTATAGTTAGCTGAACTAACTATAACGGGGGAATTTCACGGGTTTTGTACAAGTGCAATGTCCAAGTAACTATAACTGTCCCTAAAACCTATGGTTTTTTCAGTGAATTTGTAAGGTTTTTTAAATGCTAATTTCTAACTATAACGTGCCTGAAACCTATGGTTTTTTCAGTGAATTTCAAAGGTTTTTTAAATGCTAATTCCTAACTATAACATGTCTGAAACCTATGGTTTTTTTCAGTGAATTTCAAAGGTTTTTTAAATGCTAATTCCTAACTATAACATGTCTGAAACCTATGGTTTTTTTCAGTGAATTTCAAAGGTTTTGTAAATGCCAATTTTTAAATATATTAATTGTTATTTTTATTTTTTTCATACTGATTTTCTACATTTTTTAAACTATTTCTTTTTAGATATTTTATTTTTTAAATTACATTGTAATTACATTATACATTGCATTACGAAATATAGTTTCTCAGAATGAATTAATTTACTTTAAATACTTTGCAAATAGGCAATAGACTTTTAAGTACAGTAGTTACAGTTGTTGCAATGGGCAACACAATTTCAAACACAATGCAACATTGAGCTCAATGTGACTTTCTAGCTAAATGCAATTAGTTACTTTATGGATTACTTTTCTAACTAGAGGACTGGATCCTAGATTCAGTCCTGGGACATCTCCTGTAAACAGTTGAGTAAAAGCGTTTTGGTTACAGTAGTGATTTTTAAGGAATATTATTGTATTTTAAAAGTTGACACTTTGAAACTTTTTCACATAGAATCACCAATGTTATCCTATGGGAGGAAATTCACTTAGCAGGTAAGTAGTGTTATCGTTACTTTTTCTTACTCAGTGGTGGATCCTGGATCCAGCACTGGTGCATCTCCTGTAAACAGTTGAAAGAATGCGTTTAAGTCATACAGGCGATTTTTAAGGAATATTTGTAGTTTGTGAAAATCGACACTTTGAAACTTTTCTGTTGAAAACCAGACAATGGATTCCTATGGAAGGAAATACAAGTTACTGGTAAGTATGGTTAAAATTACTTTTCAGGGTCAGTGCTGGGCTAAAAGATGCAGCACTGGGTTCTCTCCTGATAACAGGTGTGTAAATCGGAATTCGTATTTCGGCTGATTTTAGAGGAATATTTGTATGTTTCAAAAATCGACACTTAGAAACTTTTTCAGCAAAAAGCAGGCAATGATATCCTATGGAAGGAAATTCAAGTTACTGGTAAGTACGGTTAAAATTACTTTTCAGGATCAGTACTGGGCTGAAAGATGCAGCACTGAGGTCTCTCCTGATAACAGCGGAGTAAATCGGAATTCGTATTTCGGCTGATTTTAGAGGAATATTTGTATGTTTCAAAAATCGACACTTAGAAACTTTTTCAGCAAAAAGCAGGCAATGATATCCTATGGAAGGAAATTCAAGTTACTGGTAAGTACGGTTAAAATTACTTTTCAGGATCAGTACTGGGCTGAAAGATGCAGCACTGAGGTCTCTCCTGATAACAGGTGAGTAAATCGGAATTCGTATTTCGGCTGATTTTAGAGGAATATTTGCACAATGGTGAAGGGAGGGGCGGGGCCTGAGGTGACATCTGTGGAAACGCGCCCCGTGGCGCGTTTTAAGTTGGGGATTAAGTCCCCTTTAATCATGAGGGTCCCTGGGGGCCAACTAGCCCACCACGAACCTCCAGTATGCACCAGGGGCTGCGTTGCAGAGACGTGTACAGAGGCCACACCCCTTTTACACCTCTCTGCAAGGCAGCTCTGTGGCGCTTTTGGAAGTACATGGTGGGCTAGTTGGACTCCAGGAACCCTCAGGATTCAAGGGGACTTAATCCCCCATTTTAAAACACGCCACGGGGCCTGTTTGCACACATGTCACCTGAAGCCCCGCCCCCTCCCTTCACCACTGTGCCAACGCGCCCCGTGGTGCGTTTTAAGTCGGGGGATTAACTCCCCTTGAATCCTGAGGGTCCCTGGGGGCCAACTAGCCCAACAGGTATATCCAAAAGCGCCACAGAGCTGCGTTGCAGAGAGGTGTAAAAGGGGCGTGGCCTCTGTACACCTCTCTGCAACGCAGCCCCTGGCGCATAGTGGAGGTTCCTGGTGGGCTAGTTGGCCTCAGGGACCCCCAGTATTCAAGGGGAATTTGTTCCCCTCTGCAAACGCGCCAGGGGCGCGTTTGCAGAGTGCTGTCAAAGAGGGGGCGGGGCCTCCCTCACGATGCCGTTTTTTTTTAAATTTTTTTTTTTTTTTTTAAAGGGGGCTGTGTGGCCCCCCTTTTTAGTAATTTTTTTAGCCCTGGGGGCCCCATACCCCAGGGCCTGTCCCCCTTTAAAAAAAAAAAAAAAGGACTGGGACGGGGACCGCGTGGGCCCCCCTCCCGTGGTCAATTTCGACCCGGGGACCCCATCCCCCGGGCCATTGCCACCTTTTTTTATTTTTTTTATTTGATGGAGGGGGGCTGCCTGGCCCCCCTCCTAAGGCCTCCTTAGGCCCCGGGGACCCCATCCTCCGGGGCCGGCCTTTTTTTTTTTTTTTTCTTAACATTTTTTTGGGGAAGGGGGACCACATGGCCCCCCTCCCGGGCCACTTCTTGCCCCGGGGACCCCATCCCCCGGGGCTGGCCCTATCCTTTTGGGGTCCGTGGGGGGACCCCAACTCCCCCACGGACCCTGCCGGCTCCCCGCCTCCTGCGGGAGCCGGCATTGCTTTCCACATGGGGAGCTGCTAATATGCAGCTCCCCATGTGGAAAGCAATTCTGCTTGAATTTTGGAGGCGAGAGCAGCTTTCCCTGCTCTCGCTTCCAAAATTCAAAGCAGTTTGCAATGACAGGACGGGAGCCGCGAGGCTCCCGTCCTGTCATTGCAAACAGCGGTGTCCCGGGGTAGGCACCCCGGGACACTGCAGGAGCCGGCCCTGGGGGTGGCGGTCCCCAGGGCCACCACAGGCTCCAGGAGGGGGCCGCGTGGCCCCCTCCCATCCAAATGCACAGCCCCGGGGAGGTGGTGGTCCCGGGGCTCGGGGGTCCTTAACGTACCCCCATTTTCAATTTTGTTAGTGCCCGGGGAGGTGGTGGTCCCCGGGCGTGTGGGGGCTGCAGCCCCCACACATGTTAATTTAAAAAATAAAGAAGCCCCGGGGAGGTGGTGGTCCCCGGGGCTGCGGGAGGGCTCAGAGCCCTCCCGCTACTTTTTCAAATAAAGCCCCGGGGGGTGGCGGGCCCCGGGGCTTGGGGGGCCCTTAGAGGCCCCCCATACATAAAATAAACCCCTCCACAGCATGCCCCCGGGACTTGGCCCACCCGGGGGCAAATTAACATCGAAGCGCGGGAGACCGCACCATGAGCACATCCTGCCGATTTTTTTTTTTTTAAAATGCTTTTTTTGCCCAGGGGGTCCTTGTGGGACCCCTGAGCAGACCTAGGGGTCAGGGTGTTTCTACCCTGCCCCCTTTGTGCGCTTTGCGCACTTGTTTCTGTCCCTCGGTTCTACCGAGGGACAAAATGGCTGCCAACACTTCCTGAATCAGAATGTTGACAGCCAGCTGACAGCCAATTAGCATGCAGCTCGTGATCGGGACGGTGCGCGCAGGGTGCGCTGAGGGTACGCGGATCCTCCGTGCCCATAGATATATATGTACTTTTACTTTTGATTTTCTCAGCAACTACTGAACGGATTTACACCATTTAACAAAGGGTTCTTTCTGAACCAAGAACTACCTCTTTGCCAAATTTGGTGTAATTCCGTTCAGCAGTTCGGGCTGTAGCCGTGTCTAAAGTTTCCTATGGAAAAATGAATGGGGAAAACGCGTTTTGGGACCCCCTTTTTCTCGGCCCCCGCTTGACGAATCAACCCGAGACTTTCAGGCTAGGAGCGGAGCGGAGCGCCCCACAAAGTTTCGCGAAGATACGTCAACCGGCAAGAGAGTTATTTGAAATAACGTTGGCGCCGGTTGACGAATCTTCGCGAAAGTTTCCAACTTGTTGGGGCGCTCCGGTCCGCTCCTATCCTGAAAGACTCGAGGTGATTCGTCAGCGAGGGCCGAGAAGGTCCCAAACGTGTTTTCCCCATTAATTTTCCCATAGAAACATTTAGTCGCAGCTACAGCCCGAACTGCTGAACGGAATTACACCAAATTTGGCAAAGAGGTAGCCCTTGGTTCAGTGTCGTGCCTTTTGCTTAAATGGTGTAAATCCGTTCAGTAGTTCCTGAGAAATTTGAAAAAGAAAACACATATATATCTGGGCGGAGCATAACCACACGTCATCGTGAGATCTGATTGGCTGTCAGCACTTCATCCTGGAATTGCTGGCAGCCATTTTGGGACCAATATAAATGATAGTACCCCATTGAAATGCATTGTAGTGAATCAAAGATTTTGAGGGTTACCAAAAGGAGAACTATAAAGGGTGATAACAGACTTTAGTTGCATTAGAATTCATTTGTTGATGGTACCATACTAATTTCAGGAATTGTGGTGTGTTCTAAGGTGATTTTACCCTGTGAAAAACCTTCTGCTGGGATATCATGAATCATGTTTGAGAGAACTATTTTCACATGCTTGTCCCATAGAGTTTTGGAAGGTGCTCCATATTCTTTATGTTGGTTTTATTTCCTTATTCCCCTTCCCCTTTAATCTATCTGCATCTGTGCAACTTACATTCTGATTCCATCTGGAATCTTGGTTGTGCTGCTTAGCACCCAGGGCAGTTGCACTGTTCCTGGCTACTGAGCAGTTGTATCCTGTTGCTGTGCTGCGCTTATAATAAACCTACTTAAATCTACTGGATTCCGTATTTGATTCTAACAACTACCCCCAGCACGACCCCCTACACTACACAAGCACCACTGCACTACCCTAAACCCTAAAACACTACCCCCAGCACGACCCCCTACACTGCCCGAACACCACTGCACTGCCCTAAACCCTGAAACACCAGCCCCTGCACGACCCCCTACACTGCCCGAACACCACTGCACTGCCCTAAACCCTGAAACACCACCCCTAGCACGACCCCCTGTTATAGGGATTCTGCACACACACAGAGCTATGCACAGGATAATAGGACCTCGGAATATAGTGGTGAGCCAAACATAAACCTTAGCACCTAAAACCCCAACCCAACTAGCCTTAGCGTCCCATTAGCAACAATGTACCAATGATTAGACAACCCTGAACACGGTATCTCTCTCTCTCAGGACTCGCAGTAGCAAGAACACCCTTTCGTCACTCACTCATACCTGTCCACAACCGGCATATGAAGAGACACAGTATAGGTTAAAATGTTTATTTCAACATACGTGCTCTAATATACAGTCCACGTGACAGTACTATCAGCATAATGCATAAGAATAATATAATCAGCATAGTTACAACTCCATAGAATACTAACGGGGAAAGCATTTAATAAAGCAGTGGATAGAGGGCTGAATGACCTTACCACCCTCCCCGTGCTAGTAGCTTTTGTATTATAAAAATAGAAGACCTCTGGGCTTTGACAAGCGAACCCCCATACCTCAGTCTCTAGATGCAAAGACTACATCAGCAGACAATCACAGCTCTTCTCTCTGGAAAGGTTTGCTTCAAGTCTCCCTCAAGAGGGAAAAACGCAATAATAAAAGCCCACCAATTTCCCCATTGCAGCTGTACATAGTGTTATGTCTAGGTGCGAGGGACTGGCCATATCAGCAAGAACCAGGGACGTGTTTTTCGACCTTGTAACTGTTGTTCAGACTGAGCCCAAAGGGAACAGGAGAAAAGGTGAGAAACAGAAAATGCAGACAGTTGTAAAATAACTTGGCAGGAGCAGAGGGCGACAGAACAACGGCTAAGAGTAACATGCGCAAAAGTCATCATGGCAGCCAGGCCTATGCCAACGTATCCAGGCAGGCCAGGAGGCCACAAACCACAAGACACCCTCCCTGGACAGTCCATCGGCCAAGACTAAGGACGAAGACAGAGTTCAAAACTCCTGAGCAGAACAGAGGCAGTCCACGGACAGTGAACGGCAAATTAATACAAAAACGTGGAATTGCAGAAAAATGCTATACCGTCCAAGAGGACATCATTGGAATCGTCAGAAAACGTAGACGCCATCCAGTCCAACAGGTCAAAGCTGCAGGAATGCTCCTCAGAGGACGGAGCATCCAAAAGCAATGCGGGACAGCTTGCGTGATATTCAATATAGCTTTGTTGTAGGAGATTCTGAGCAGCCGCCCAGATATCCCATTGTGCCAAAATCCCCAGTGCAGCCGCACGGCGTCATGCAGCCTGCAACGGAACAGTCCCGTTCATGGGCCTCTAAGGGACCCATCAACCGAACAAAATCCGGAACAGACAACGACGTATTGGAGAGACAATAATCCATGGCCCAGGTGAAAGGGCAGCGAATGCAAGACATCACAGGTTGCACGCAAGCGAAACACGCAAAGCGAAAAGAAAGGGTATATGACACACTCAGTGTCGCCAACGGCAGAACTCCGAAACCAGATAGAATGCGCTCACGGAGCAGCAGCAGGCGTCCGGGGTCGAGAAGGGCCCATCGGGGAGCAGCCATTGCAAAGGAAGCAGATCAACAGTAGTACACCAGCCGCCAAAGCAAGGATTAATGGAAAGCCACCAAAGACGCTGGAAAAAATAGAATGAATAAACGCCGGTATCACACCAAAAATAGTTTGGAAAGAGGACACTAGGCCAGACCCCACCACCTTAAAAAAATGCACCAGACCTACAGTGTTAGATGCGTTAAAAATACGGTGAATCAATTCACCGAAATGTTGTGGGAGGTTAGTGTTCAAAAGGGCCTGTATTTCACTGTGGGTACTTGCCACCTGGAGAACAAATGTCTCCCGGGCGGAAGTGAGCATAACCTCCTCGTTCAATAAAAGCGCCTTTATTCTGCTCAGTTTATTGAAATCCGCCTCCATAGTAGGAATGGAAGGCCAAATAGAATTATCTATGATGTCGTGAGGGGGAGGAAAAAGCACATTCTTGCAGCAGACAACCCTGTGCGAAACAGTAACAACATAAGGGATGCCGGCCTGCATGCCACAGCGGTTGTCGTTATTTAAAAGCAAATAGCTACCATTTGTAAGCAAAGTAAAGGTAGGAGAAATAGCAGGAGCAGGAATGCCCCTTAACACACAAGCAAGATTCGGAGCAGAAACATTACAAGCTCCGTGCAATTTAATATGTTTACAAACAAGGGAATGACCCACTGTTGAATTGCATGACTCCCCGTGAGAAAAACTTCCTTGTCATCTCTAAGGCATTTATACATGAAAGGGAGGGACCAAAGTTCATGCAGGAAGGCACTACCCAAAGGCTGGAAACGGCCCACAGGATAATGTTTCATGCATGAACTAAATTCAAACAAGGAAAAAGGCAATGCGATAACCCCATGAACTAGCCACACATCAGAATCTATTTCAGCTACAGAGAATGGTAAGGGCTCCACTTTCTCGATATGTAACAGAGTGTAAACTGCATCTTTCATGGACATGAACTGCTGTTTGTCAGTTAAATTAAAAGGCAGAAATAAGGCAGTGGTGTTCAAAAAGTGCCAAGGAACCTTACCCAACTTAAGTGTTTGCAAAGTCCACGCAAATTGCATAACTGAACGTAATTGATTCTGACCATGATACAACACAGAAACATCATCTTGTACAATATCAACAACAGAGGACACAATATTCTCCAACGTGCAAATGCGGGAAGACAGGGTATTAATACTATTGTCTACAACAGCAAGCACCTTTTCCAAATTTGCTTGGTCTATTTCCCGTAAACGGGAAGCAGCCTCTATTTGCGATAGCTTCCAGAGTTCATTATAAGCTTCATAAATGAACCTCTTCGGTCTTGGACCACGAGGTCCCAATATAAAGTCGGACAGATCAATATTGCCTGAAAGGAGGGACAAATGTTGTTTAACAGAGTCTAGGGAAGAATGTTGCAACCATTGTTTACATAATTTACCAACAGAATAGGTGGTGACAGTACGGGAGTTAGAAAACCTAGGATCGGGCTTGGTCTGAGTATAGCCAGAAACTGTGTCATGAAAACGCAGTTGGCACTCGTTAGATGATATGGGCCAAGACAACCAAGGTGACTGAACAAGCATAGAAATATTAAACGAATTGTTCTGAAACAACACCTGTAAAGTCGAAAGGGACATATTAAAGTGTGAGCTGTGGTTTAGAGTGGAAGACAGGGATGGAATTGATGGTGCATTCATTTGTTTTGTGGTAGCCAGACCCCAACACGTAGTCTGATAGATCGAAGCATTCAAAAACACCATTTGGGCTGGGATTAGGCAGGCACGGTGCAAGGCCTCGGTGCCTTGCACCTGCCAAGGCTTGGAGCCCCAGATTGACTTCAAATCCACCATTTCCGTCCAGTATTCATAACCACCCACAGCCAAGGCCTTTAAAAAGGAACTCGAATAAAGCAATTTAGTGTGGGTCAACATGAATTTCTGTGTGAATGGGGCAGGTAATTTGAAATAGTAGGACCCAGGGTTCGATCTATTAAAATCAGTGAAATAAGTAAATTTATTTCGAAGAGTCCGGGAGCTACCCGATAAAGGGTTTGGGCAATGTTCCCATTGAGTGTAGGTCACAGGGCTACGTAGTGCACTCGGTTTATGGACAAAATGGTTGCCCCAATGCTGGTAACAGTATAAATCGGCATTATTCGCAGAATTCATATACAAATCCTCAGCATTAAATGAAGCATAATATTTCAAATCAGCAAACAATGCTTCAACTGCATGCACATCCCAATCATCAGAATGAATATTACTTTTTACTACATCACCCATGGAAACTCGAAGGACATTCGGTACATTAATAACTTCTGTTGGTCCATGAATTTGAAAATTTACCGCATCCCATACGATGCCATCAGCAACTGGAAAAGCTGAAATGTTCACCAATGTGTGGTCACGCTTCATGATGTGAGATGAGGAATGTGGAGCCAAAGTTCCAGCAACACTGTTCACAGCAGAGCGTTCAGGCAAATAGTGACCATTGATCAGTAGAAAAAACACTGTGACAAAGCCAATGGACATGAACAAAAAAATCAAGAAAAGTACCAACCAAATGTATGTCCAAGGGGGAATCAAAAAATTGTCTCTAAACCAGGATACAAAAATACTGAACTTGGACGGGACAATCGATGTGGTGGAATCCGAGTCAAAGGAATAACGTGCCGGACGCAGTGGCGTTGTTGGTAAATGAGCCACAGATTCTGTTTCGGGATAGGTATACTCGTTCGCGTCAATGCAGGGGGTAACTGGAGGTTCGAGTATACTTTCAGGCAAATCAATCATCTCAATTGTAACATCAGTGACCGTTCGGGCAGTAGGGCCTCGAACACAAGTCCGGTAAATTGCAGGACAAGAGACCGCTGGTGTAACACTATTTAGGATCGGCCAGTTGTTGTAGCTTGACATTTTCCACTGAGATGTATCTGTTCTCCTTGCGACCAGGAAGCGGTGGTAAGATGACTGTACGTGTTCCCTTCAAACCCAGGACTGAAACCGGTGCACGATAAGAGGGGCCGAATTCTTTCTTGTTCTCCACCTTCTCTCGAACCAGGTCTCCAATCTTCGGAAGCCAGCCGGCAACCGGAATCTGCAGGGCAGTATCTGTGGCTGAAGGTAAATGTGCGTTTGCAAGTTTGTCTCGGGCTTCTTGTAAGTCCTGTAACATAGTAGAATGGTTATCTACATCAAACTTGGCGGGTTGCGCCGCCATGTCTAGACCATCAAGGTCAGGCACAAACATTCGTATGCCAAAGAGCATTTCGTATGGGGTCCGCCCACCCAGAGATCTTCTAGGGAGATTATTAAGTGCACGTTGTATGGTATACAAGTGGGCCAGCCAGTTCCTGCCAGTACCTAAGACCCTAGCTGTCAAGGATTGCTTTAAATCATGGTTCATTCGCTCCACAATTGAATTACCCTCAGGTCTGTATGGAGACGAAAACTTCACCCGTACCCCCAGTGAACCCATTGCGTCCTTGTACGCCTTAGAGGCAAACGCTGGACCTTGGTCAGAATGGAAGGTACCGCATGCGAAGATTCCCACAAAGACACGCAAATCCCTGATGACATTTCGAGCGTCAGCACTCCATTGTGGCCAGACCCAGATGAAACGTGTGCACGAGTCCACTGCAACTAAGATATATTTATAGGCAGTGTCTGAAGAAAATGGACCGCAGTGATCCAAGTAAACACACCCAAAGGGTCTGTTAGAAATGTAGAGCGAGGTCTGTGGTGGTCGTGTAACCGTAGAGGGCTTAATCTGTTGACACACGTCACAAGAAAGCACATAAGTACGGGTGTTTTTATATAAACCACGCCACCAGTACCGCTGCTGCAAGATGGAAACGGTCGCAGACACTCCAGCATGAGCCGAAGCCATGCCTTCGTGTGCTGCCGTTATCAAGGAAAGTCTGCGATCCGCGTTGGGTATCAGCCGATCACCAACGTTTGGTATTGTTACATAAGGAGCCTGTTCGGGACCTAACTGATAAGAATATTTGGAAGGAAAACCCTAGGGTAATTAGCACCTTCCTTTGTCGCAGCAATAGCTGCCAAAATATCGGTGTCAATTTTTGACATGGATCTGGTAACTGCTGCTACTGAACACGTGACTACTGCTGATCTGGCTGCTTCGTCTGCCAGACCGTTACCAACAGCGTGTGCGCCCACCCGCTGATGGCCTAGGGTGTGAACCACTTGTGTGAGTGGCAAACGTTGTCTCAATTCTGCCACCCGAACTCAAAGCATCTTATGCTTGATTGTGCTACCTTTAGCGTCTCTATAGTCGTTTTGTGACCAAAAGAATAGATTGTCATTGTATGATTGAACACAGTAATAAGAATCGCATACAATAAGTGTGGTCACATCCGGATTTACGAATTCAAGCGCAAGCACCAATGCGCGCAGCTCGGCCAATTGCGCAGTACTGTCCCCGAGTGTTTGAGCATGCACTACAGTGGACTTGAACTCTCCGTTCACAAAGGTACCTGCAACAATAGCACATGCGGCTGAATAAGCATGCTTGGACCCCGTGGCCGGTTGTGCCGAACCATTGGTGTAGATCACACAGCCGTAATCCTCAAGCGGCAGTAAAGACAGAGGAGGAGGATGAACGAATTCATACTGTAAAAACTCCTGAGTCTGTAGAGAAGAATCGAAAATGAATGTGACATCCGGAGACGTCAAAGAGGTTGCCCATTGTATCCAAAGGGGATGCAAAGCTTTAGAGTTCAGTACACTTGCCTTTGTCACTGCTTCTAGAGCAGGATAGGGTGTTACCACTAGAATGCGCTTTCCCTGTGCCAGTGCGCTCCTTCAGAATCGCCATTTGCACTGCAGTCAGAACTTTCTCCACAGATGAAAAGCGCAGTTCTGCGGACGTGTACAGATGTGACTTGTATGCGATGGGTACTGTGTCACCCTCGTTAAAGGTTAAATACGTGAAACCCACTGCCCCGGAATTATTCTAATCACCAGGTTTGTGTGGTTATCACGCGTCAACAGGTACTTAGACTCAAGAAGGTCTGTCTGCAAAGACCGCAGAATGGAGGAATGCTCCGGAAGCCAACAAGACTTCGAAAAGTTTGGTTGTATCAAGGCTTACAATGGCTTGATACGCTGGGCGTATTCGGGAATATAAGTACGCCCGAAGTTCAGGAAACCCAGCAAAGACTGAAGTTTTTTCAGAGTAGTAGGAGGGCACAAAAGTGCACATTTTCCAAGAAGTGGGGGCTAAGCCCTTACCTTCATTGTTGAGCTCGTAGCTAACCCTGGGCAAAGCACTACGCTACGCTCGCGTAGTTTGCGAAGTTTGCGCTACTTCGCACAACGCGAATTGCACGTAGCACAGTGCAAACACGTGTAGCGTAGCGTAGTGCAGCGGTCATTTTTTGCTTGCTCGCGGTCCTCAACGTCAAGTTGGCGACCGCGAGCAAGCAAAATGACATCCCGGCGAGACTTTTTCCTGCGTTCGCGATCAGCAACATCAAGTTGCCGATCGCGAGCGTGAAAATAAACCTCCCGGCGAGATTCTCAACGCGGGGAGGTCAGGTTTCTCATTGCGAGTGGTCGTGTATGCTCGCGACCGCTCGCGATGAGAAACTACCAGTCCGCGTTGAGAAAGCTGCCGCTCGAGTAAAAATATATTCGAGCGGCATTAAAGACAGCTCACACTGTGCAAGATGTCGTTTTCAATGATTGCACAGTGCGGACAAGCATCCGGCACTGTGCAATCATTGCGAACAGTGCACTACGCAGTTCGCGTAGTGCTACGCATAGCTCGCGTAGTGCGAACTGCACTTTGCGTAGCTTCGCGTAGCGCTACGTCGCGAACTACGCCCAGGCTTACTCGTAGCCCAAAAACAAAACTGTTAATTCAGCAATGTGTGATTTGGCAAAGTTAAACTTATAACCTAATACCGCAAACTCGAGAATAACGCGGTCCACTCTGGAAAGATGCGGGTATAACTCGTCGTCTGTCAGGTAAATATCATCGACGTACGAATACGCATCTGGGTCTATGCCGTCTAACAAAGAGACAACACGGGCTGCGAACACACCTGGACTATTTTTGTAGCCCATAGGGAGTCGCCTTAATTTGAATTGTTTACCACCGGAGGTAAAAGCGCTCCATTGGCTACACTCCGTGGCTAAGTTGTGCGTGTAAAATCCATTGGATAGGTCAAGTGGCGATCCCCTCCACTGGCTTGTGAAGTTGTCTGTGCCTGTGAAGAACGAGGAGAACGCGTATCAGGGATCTGAAACCTATCCGGAGATTTAATTCTCGCCCTATCGCGCAAATCATATGTGCGTTCAGAAGAGACAGAAACAGGGGATGCGCCTCGCGACCCCGGCGCCTTCTGTTGCTTACCCTGTTTTTTCAACCTCCAGCTCTTTTTAGTAAAAACTGGTTTCTCATCTTTTTCAGATTGAGTTTTAGGTTGTTGTTGTGTTTGTGTTTGCTGTTTTGCAAAAGGCTTATTGCCCAGGCTATTTCGGCCAATAGTTTTATAAGCCTGGGTTATAATTTTCGGTAGTCGCGCGGCTTGTCCAATTCTGGGACTAAAGCCAAAGCATTAGCTACTTGAAAGTTCACTGCATCGCCCTTGACATTCGCAAGGATCAGCTCAGCTACTACTTCGAACACTCCCACCAGTCTCATCCCTAATTCCACAGCCGCTTCAGGGCCATGCTCATCCTGTACTTTTGTAATTACAGAGGGAGAACCGTCATGGAAGGAGTGCCGAAACACTTCGAATAAACTGCTGCGAATACCCTACCCCAGATGTTGCATGCTGTCAACTCAGGGATTAAGTCTTTTGGCAAACTAATTGTAAGAATTCTATGTTTATCCACCGGTGTTGTATTTGGAAAAACTGCCTCCAACTGGTCAAATTTTTCTGCAAGCCAATAAGGAAAATCATCATTATTTTGTGGACGTTTGCCCATCACTGAGTTCACCATGACGGGACTTATGGTCACTCCGCCTGCAGCAGCTGGATGGCCCGCAACTCCAGGTGGGGCCCCTGGATGTTGCCTGTAACATATTGCACTAAAGCACGATGCACTCGCACCAAAGCCGAATACATATTGCGCAGGTCAGCGACTGGTATCTGCATATATCGCGGATGTGGGGTGTACCCGGCCAAAACAGGCCAAGTGGCCCCGTCAATAGACAAGGGGCCTAAACGGACCGTTGTTACCGGTTGTGGGAGGGTGCCATCAAACCACACACGGTGCTGCCAAGCCGTGAGCAGTACTTCAAGATTAGTATAAGGTCTATAGACAGCAGGAACAACGGTGGGTTCATATTCATGGAACAGATTATCGTTCGCTTCCACCGCTGGAAAGGTGACCCAAGAGTAGAATACTTCAAAATGGAAAGCCGGATCGGCTTGAACCACAAAGATTAGTTCGACTCCCGTGTCCGGCACTCCATACACCCTTAAGTGACCACGGAGCGCTGTGCGGCTATGTGCCGCTATGTTTACACCCGCCATTACGATCGGGGTTGTTCGACAACCTAACAGTAGGCAGCACAATAGAGGGTTCGATTAAGAAACCTTTTTAATAACTTCAAGCTTGAAAGAACCTACAAAAACGTCAATATAGGAGGTATTACCATCACACACGCTTCCGGAAGCGTCCGTGAGGGTTCTTGTGGACAAGCACAAGCACTACTCAAGCGTCTCGCAGATAAGCAGCCCCGCTCGTTGGTCGCGCCATGTTATAGGGATTCTGCACACACACAGAGCTATGCACAGGAAAATAGGACCTCGGAATATAGTGGTGAGCCAAACATAAACCTTAGCACCTAAAACCGCAACCCAACTAGCCTTAGCTTCCCATTAGCAACAATATACCAATGATTAGACAACCCTGAACACGGTATCTCTCTCTCTCTCAGGACTCGCAGTAGCAAGAACACCGTGTCGTCACTCACTCATACCTGTCCACAACCGGCGTATGAAGAGACACAGTATAGGTTAAAATGTTTATTTCAACATACGTGCTCTAATAGATGTGAGAAGTTGGCCTGGCATATGCTGTCCACTAATTATAGTGGGCACCTTGCACCAGTCCAAACAACCCCTTATTGGAGATAGGTTAAAGACAACCTTATTGAAAGCTATCCTAGTGGTAGCTATGGAGAGCAGCCTTCAGGCTAAGTCTTGAAGGAATGTAAAGCAGCTTGTTTTACCAGTCTATAATCTCTTGAGTGATCAAATGAAAGAGCACCACACCAGGTATATATTCAAAATATATGTATTTATTGCTAAACACACCCCTCTAGTCTCTTTATGAGGCTAGAGTTCGAAATACATAAGTTATAAGGTATTAAGTCACAGTAATAGCACAAATACACGTTTGGGCCCTAGGGCGTACCAAACCATATACCAATAAAGTGGTATGCGAACCACGACTGAACTAGACACTAGGCCTAGAGCCTCTAGAAGTGCTTGGACCACAAGGAACCACCCAAGGTAGTGACACAGGGGACCCACGGGAGACGCGTGCAGTGTAAATACACAACCGCGATACGCCGTTAACTTCTATGGAGAAAGTCGGGATCAGGAAAATAGAGAAAAGGGACACTTAAAAGAGGACTAGGACAAAACCCTTTGAGATCTAGGACTTTGAAGAGTCTCTAACCACGGGAGCACCGGAGTACTCGTGTTACCTCACCCAGGGAAGGCGGGTGCATAGGTGCCTTTCGGGATCGGAGTTCTGAAGAACCTGAAAGCAGAGGGGACAGAGTCTGGGTCACTAGCCAGTGACCAGGAAGGCGATGGACAGATGCCCACCGATGTCGAGTGCTTCAGGTGCGGTGATGGTCGTCTTGACTCTTCAGCCACGAGGTCCAGGAGGCGTTGTCGGCGACCAGGAGTAGGATTCGGGCTGGTACACGATGGCTGTCGAGTGCAGAGGTGTCGGCGACCGGATTGGCCCCAACAAGCCTTGGCAACGGCAAGTCTCGGTGAAGATGTAGATCGTCGATGGTGCAGACCAGCAAGGTCTGTGGAACTCACCCAGCGAGGGTAAGTGAGGGCAGGCCTGGAGCAACCAGGATGCCAAGTTAAGAAAAGATTGGCCTTCATTAAGGGCTACTAGCCAACGGGCTAGCGACAGCGAAGGAGCCTCGTGACGCCGCACGTGGAGCTGGCTTACAGGACACTCGTGGAGTGGGGGCCAGTGATCTTCGGTGCAGGTGGTGCTGGAGGCTAGGGCTACTCGGAGCCCAAAGCACGACTTCTTGGGAGACCCAGAAGAGGATGCACTTGCAAATGTGCTCGGTGTCCAGGGTCACGGTCTCAAGTCACCCACGATAGCCACGGGCCTCAGCTTTGCTGGGGACTCAGGGTAGCCTCGGGAAGTCTGAGAATCCACCTCTGGTGATGCGATGACTTCGGCGTCCGACGGGAGCTTCAGAAATGCGAACCGGACAGATGCTTCTTTGGTGCCTGCCAAGCAGGGGAGTCACTCCTTGACCCCAAGGAGATTCTTCAGTCCTCTAATCGTGAGTAGAGCGTCGAAGGTCCAGGATTCAGTTTCAGAGTTTCGTCCAGGTATATCTAAAGTCCTAAGGACTGGGTTCCTACCTTTATTCTAAAAATAGGGGTTGGACTACTCTGTGGCCCCACCTATGGGTGGGTCAGGGCAGAGGGGTGGCTACACCCTTTCCCTTTGTCCAGTTCGCGCCAAAGCAGGGGCTGCAAGCCCCTGATCCGGTTTGAACTGGGG
This sequence comes from Calotriton arnoldi, assembly GCA_963921515.1. Classification (NCBI taxonomy): domain Eukaryota; kingdom Metazoa; phylum Chordata; class Amphibia; order Caudata; family Salamandridae; genus Calotriton; species Calotriton arnoldi. The sequence goes on along the minus strand of CAWUFW010017316.1, from coordinate 199,649 downwards.
TATGCACAGGGACACCAAACGTGCCCCCAGTGCAGGACTTCAAAGCACCCGAAAGTGCTCCCGCCCAGCCCCAATACACATTATCCTGTCTGGGGAGGTGGTCACACCTCCCTGGGACAGGAAACCTATTGTCCAGGCCTCCCCTGCCGGAGTTTCGTCCAGCAGCAGGAGGCCAGACTCGTATCTGTGGCAGCAGCATCCATTTTGTGATGCCAGGGCTCAGGAAAGAAGTTACCGGACTAGTCAGAGTTAACATGTCTTTCCCTCTAGAAGGGTGGAATGCTACCCCCGCCGCCAGCATTGGCGGGGGTAGTATTCCAAGATGTTTGACACCAAACACGACATGTTTAGGTGCAGCCATTCCAAAGTTAGCATTTTACCGCGAGGTTATAATGCGCTTAAGAGTATATGGTCAGGCTGCACTACAAACAGCATCAGAGAGGGTCTCCGAACGCTGCAGAGGGGCCCTGCTCATGCAGGGGCACCCTCTCACATAGGAACCATGCACTCTGCCTTTAGGATTGATAAGGCCTGCCTTAGGAGTGACTTATAGGTTTATATGTGTGTATGTATTTAGTGATATAGGTAACCTACATCACAGTAAGGGGTGCATGCACCACCTTACCCAGGCTGCAGTAGCAGACCTGTGGTGTCAGTTTGGATGGCCTTCCAGGGGTGGCATAATACATGCTGCAGCCCCTGGCAGGCCTCTGAGGTACCTATGCCCTTTGTACATAGTATACCATATACTAGGGACTTATAAGGGCACTCCAGATCCCAATCAGTGATGTGCCTAAGGCACATGGAAACCATTTTAGAGAGGAAGCAGCTAGGCTGGGGTTCTGATTAGCAGGGCCCCAGCCAGACTAATGTCGAAAAACAGTGAAGCATCAGCAAAAAGTGGGGGTACCCATGTGAAGCAGATCCTACTCTCCTACAATAGACAGTACACGTGACAGTACTATCAGCATAATGCATAAGAATAATATAATCAGCATAGTTACAACTCCATAGAATACTAACGGGAAAGCATTTCATAAAGCAGTGGATAGAGGGCTGAATGACCTTACCACCCTCCCCGTGCTAGTAGCTTTTGTATTATAAAAATAGAAGACCTCTGGGCTTTGACAAGCGAACCCCCATACCTCAGTCTCTAGATGCAAAGACTACATCAGCAGACAATCACAGCTCTTCTCTCTGGAAAGGTTTGCTTCAAGTCTCCCTCAAGAGGGAAAAACGTAATAATAAAAGCCCACCAATTTCCCCATTGCAGCTGTACATAGTGTTATGTCTAGGTGCGAGGGACTGGCCATATCAGCAAGAACCAGGGACGTGTTTTTCGACCTTGTAACTGTTGTTCAGACTGAGCCCAAAGGGAACAGGAGAAAAGGTGAGAAACAGAAAATGCAGACAGTTGTAAAATAACTTGGCAGGAGCAGAGGGCGACAGAACAACGGCTAAGAGTAACGTGCGCAAAAGTCATCATGGCAGCCAGGCCTATGCCAACGTATCCAGGCAGGCCAGGAGGCCACAAACCACAAGACACCCCTACACTGCCCGAACACCACTGCACTGCCCTAAACCCTGAAACACCACCCCCTTCACGACCCCCTACACTGCCCGAACACCACTGCACTGCCCTAAACCCTGAAACACCACCCCCAGCACGACCCCTACACTGCCTGAACACCACTGCACTGCCCTAAACCCTGAAACACTACCCCCAGCAAGACCCCCTACACTGCCCGAACACCACTGCACTGCCCTAAACCCTGAAACATCACCCCCAGCAAGACCCCCTACACTACCCGAACACCACTGCCCTAAACCCTGAAACACCACCCCCAGCACGACCCCCTACACTGCCTGAGCACCACTGCACTGCCCTAAACCCTGAAACACCACCCCCAGCACAACCCCCTACACTGCCCAAACACCACTGCTCTGCCCAAAACCATGAAATACCAGCCCCAGCACGACCCCCTACACTGCCCGAACACCACTGCACTGCCCTAAACCTTGAAACACCAGCCCCAGCATGACCCCCTACACTGCCCGAACACCACTGCACTACCCTAAACCCTGAAACACCACCCCCAGCACGACCCCCTACACTGGCCGAGCACCACTGCACTGCTCTAAACCCTGAAACACCAGCCCCAGCACGACCCCCTACACTGCCCGAACACCACTGCACTGCCCTAAACCCTGAAACACCAGCCCCAGCACGACTGCCTACACTGCCTGAACACCACTGCACTGCCCTAAACCCTGAAACACCAGCCCCAGCACGACCCCCTACACTGCCAGAACACCACTGCACTGCCCTAAACCCTGAAACACCACCCCGTGCACGACCCCTACACTGCCCGAACACCATTGCACTGCCCTAAACCCTGAAACACCACCCCCAGCACGACCCCCTACACTGCCCGAACACCACTGCACTGCCCTAAACCCTGAAACACCACCCCCTGCACGACCCCCTACAATGCCCGAACACTACTGCACTGCCCTAAACCCTGAAACACCAGCCCAGCATGACCCCCTACACTGCCCAAACACCACTGCACTGCCCTAAACCCTGAAACACCACCCCCTGCACGACCCTCTACACTGCCCAAACACCACTGCACTGCCCTAAACCCTGAAACACCACCCCCAGCATGACCCCCTACACTGCCCGAACACCACTGCACTGCCCTAAACCCTGAAACACCACCCCTGCACGACCCCCTACACTGCCCGAACACTACTGCACTGCCCTAAACCCTGAAACACCACCCCCAGCACGACCCCCTACACTGCACGAACACCACTGCACTGCCCTAAACCCTGAAACACTACGCCCATCAAGACCCCCTACACTGCCCGAACACCACTGCCATAAACCCTGAAACACCACCCCCAGCACGACCCCCTACACTGCACGAACACCACTGCACTGCCCTAAACCCTGAAACACTACGCCCATCAAGACCCCCTACACTGCCCGAACACCACTGCCATAAACCCTGAAACACCACCCCCAGCAAGACCCCCTACACTGCCCGAAAACCACTGCACTGCCCTAAACCCTGAAACACCAGCCCAGCACGACCCCCTACACTGCCCTACACCACTGCACTGCCCTAAACCCTGAAACACCAGCCCCAGCACGACCCCCTACACTGCCCGAACACCACTGCCCTAAACCCTGAAACACCACCCCCAGCACGACCCCCTACACTGCCTGAACACCACTGCACTGAACTAAACCCTGAAACACCACCCCCAGCACGACCCCCTACACTGCCCGAACACCACTGCACTGCCCTAAACCTTGAAACACCAGCCCCAGCATGACCCCCTATACTGCCCGAACACCACTGCACTACCCTAAACCCTGAAACACCACCCCCAGCATGACCCCCTACACTGCCCGAGCACCACTGCACTGCCCTAAACCCTGAAACACCAGCCCCAGCACAACCCCCTACACTGCCCGAACACCACTGCACTGCCCTAAACCCTGAAACACCAGCCCCAGCACGACCGCCTACACTGCCCGAACACCACTGCACTGCCCTGAACCCTGAAACACCAGCCCCAGCACGACCCCCTGCACTGCCCAAACACCACTGCACTGCCCTAAGCCCTGAAACACCACCCCGTGCACGACCCCCTACACTGCCCGAACACCACTGCACTGCCCTAAACCCTGAAACATCACCCCCAGCAAGACCCCCTACACTGCTCGAACACCACTGCCCTGAACCCTGAAACACCAGCCCCAGCACGACCCCCTACACTGCCCGAACACCACTGCACTGCCCTAAACCCTGAAACACCACCCCGTGCACGACCCCCTACACTGCCTGAACACTACTGCACTGCCCTAACACCACTGCACTGCCCTAAACCCTGAAACACCACCCCCAGCACGACCCCCTACACTGCCCGAACACCACTGCACTGCCCTGAACCCTGAAACACCACCCCCTGCACGACCCCTACACTGCCCGAACACTACTGCACTGCCCTAAATCCTGAAACACCATCCCCAGCATGACCCCCTACACAGCACGAACACCACTGCACTGCCCTAAACCCTGAAACACTAACCCCAGCAAGACCCCCTACACTGCCCGAACACCACTGCACTGCCCTAAACCCTGAAACATCACCCAAAGCAAGACCCCTACACTGCCCGAACACCACTGCCCTAAACCCTGAAACACCACCCCCAGCAAGACCCCCTACACTGCCCAAACACCACTGCACTGCCCTAAACCCTGAAACACCAGCCCAGCATGACCCCCTACACTGCCCGAACACCACTGCACTGCCCTAAACCCTGAAACACCACCCCTGCACGACCCCCTACACTGCCCGAACACCACTGCACTGCCCTAAACCCTGAAACACCACCCCCTGCATGACCCCCTACACTGCCCGAACACCACTGCACTGCCCTAAACCCTGAAACACCATCCCCAGCACGACCACCTACACTGCCGGAACACCACTGCACTGCCCTAAACCCTGACACACCACCCCCAGCACGACCCCCTACACTGCCCGAACACCACTGCACTGCCCTAAACCCTTAAACACCAGCCCCAGCACGACCGCCTACACTGCCCAAAAACCACTGCACTGCCCTAAACCCTGAAACACCAGCCCAGCATGACCCCCTACACTGCCCAAACACCACTGCACTGCCCTAAACCCTGAAACACCATCCCCTGCATGACCCCCTACACTGCCCAAACACCACTGCACTGCCCTAAACCCTGAAACACCACTGTGAGAAGTTGGCCTGGCATATGCTGTCCACTAATTATAGTGGGCACCTTGCACCAGTCCAAACAACCCCTTATTGGAGATAGGTTAAAGACAACCTTATTGAAAGCTATCCTAGTGGTAGCTATGGAGAGCAGCCTTCAGGCTAAGTCTTGAAGGAATGTAAAGCAGCTTGTTTTACCAGTCTATAATCTCTTGAGTGACCAAATGAAAGAGCACCACATCAGGTATATATTCAAAATATATGTATTTATTGCTAAACACACCCCTCTAGTCTCTTTATGAGGCTAGAGTTTGAAGTACATAAGTTATAAGATATTAAATCACAGTAATAGCACAAATACACGTTTGGGCCCTAGGGGCGTACCAAACCATATACCAATAAAGTGGTATGCGAACCACGACTGAACTAGACACTAGGCCTAGAGCCTCTAGAAGTGCTTGGACCACAAGGAACCACCCAAGGTAGTGACACAGGGGACCCACGGGAGATGCGTGCAGTGTAAATACACAACCGCGATACGCCGTTAACTTCTATGGAGAAAGTCGGGATCGGGAAAATAGAGAAAAGGGACACTTAAAAGAGGACTAGGACAAAACCCTTTGAGATCTAGGACTTTGAAGAGTCTCTACCCACGGGAGCACCGGAGTACTCGTGTTACCTCACCCAGGGAAGCCGGGTGCATAGGTGCCTTTCGGGGTCGGGTTTCGTCGTCGATTCGTATGGCGATCTGCTGCAAAGTGCTGCTGGCGACCAGGAGAAAAGTGTCCGGGTGGATCCAAGAGTGGATCGGAGTTCTGAGGAACCTGAAAGCAGAGGGGACAGAGTCTGGGTCACTAGCCAGTGACCAGGAAGGCGATGGACAGATGCCCACCGATGTCGAGTGCTTCAGGTGCGTTGACGGTCGTCTTGACTCTTCAGCCACGAGGTCCGGGAGGCGTTGTCGGCGACCAGGAGCAGGATTCGGGCTGGTGCTCGATGTCTGTCGAGTGCTGAGGTATCGGCGACCAGATTGGACCCAACAAGCCTTGGCAACGGCAAGTCTCCAGTAAGTTGTAGATCGTCGATGGTGCAGACCAGCAAGGTCTGGGGAACTCACCCAGCGAGGGTAAGTGAGGGCAGGCCTGGAGCAACCAGACTGCCAAGTAAAGAAAAGATTGGCCTTCGTTAAGGGCTACTAGCCAACGGGCTAGCGACCGCGAAGGAGCCTCGTGATGCCGCACGTGGAGCTGGCTTACAGGACACTCGTGGAGTGGGGGCCAGTGATCGTCGGTGCAGGTGGTGCTGGAGGCTAGGGCTACTCGGAGCCCAGAGCACGACTTCTTGGGAGACCCAGAAGATGATGCACTTGCAAATGTGCTCGGTGTCCAGGGGTCACGGTCTCAAGTCACCCACGATAGCCACGGGCCTCAGCTTTGCTGGGGACTCAGGGTAGCCTCGTGGAAGTCTGAGAATCCACCTCTGGTGATGCGATGACTTCGGCGTCCGACGGGAGCTTCAGAAATGCGAACCAGACAGATGCTTCTTTGGTGCCTGCCAAGCAGGGGAGTCACTCCTTGACCCCAAGGGAGATTCTTCAGTCCTCTAATCTTGTCGTAGAGCGTCGAAGGTCCAGGATTCAGTATCAGAGTTTCATCCAGGTATAATCTAAAGTCCTAAGGACTGGGTTCCTACCTTTATTCTAAAAATAGGGGTTGGACTACTCTGTGGCCCCACCTATGGGTGGGTCAGGGCAGAGGGTGGCTACACCCCTTTCCCTTTGTCCAGTTCGCGCCAAAGCAGGGGCTGCAAGCCCCTGATCCGGTTTGAACTGGGGTATGCACAGGGACACCAAATGTGCCCCCAGTGCAGGACTTCAAAGCACCCGAAAGTGCTCCCGCCCAGCCCCAATACACATTATCCTGTCTGGGGAGGTGGTCACACCTCCCTGGGACAGGAAACCTATTGTCCAGGCCTCCCCTGCCGGAGTTTCGTCCAGCAGCAGGAGGCCAGACTCGTGTCTGTGGCAGCAGCATCCATTTTGTGATGCCAGGGCTCTGGAAAGAAGTTACCGGACTAGTCAGAGTTAACATGTCTTTCCCTCTAGAAGGGTGGAATGCTACCCCCGCCGCCAGGATTGGCGGGGGGTAGTATTCCAAGATGTTTGACACCAAACACGACATGTTTAGGTGCAGCCATTCCAAAGTTAGCATTTTACCGCGAGGTTATAATGCGCTTAAGAGTATATGGTCAGGCTGCACTACAAACAGCATCAGAGAGGGTCTCCGAACGCTGCAGAGGGGCCCTGCTCATGCAGGGGCACCCTCTCACATAGGAACCACGCACTCTGCCTTTAGGATTGATAAGGCCTGCCTTAGGAGTGACTTATAGGTATATATGTGTGTATGTATTTCGTGATATAGGTAACCTATATCACAGTAAGAGGTGCATGCACCACCTTACCCAGGCTGCAGTAGCAGACCTGTGGTGTCAGTTTGGATGGCCTTCCAGGGGTGGCATAATACATGCTGCAGCCCCTGGCAGGCCTCTGAGGTACCTATGCCCTTGGTACATAGTATACCATATACTAGGGACTTATAAGGGCACTCCAGATCCCAATCAGTGATGTGCCTAAGGCACATGGAAACCATTTAGAGAGGAAGCAGCTAGGCTGGGGTTCTGATTAGCAGGGCCCCAGCCAGACTAATGTCGAAAAACAGTGAAGCATCAGCAAAAAGTGGGGGTACCCAAGATTGCTGCCCACTGCTCCTGAGGGACTTTCTGTACTTTACAGGCCCTCTCTAAAGCAGTTATCCATTTGTGGATATCATCCCCACTCTGGTAGGGAGGGACAATCTTGCTCAGGTTCCTATGGTCATAGGACCTTTCCCTGTCTCTAGGGACATGGCTGCCACCATGGGACTCTAGTCCCAACTTTCTTTTCTCTCTAAAGAGATCAAGGGACTCCCTGTCTAAGGCTACTTGCTTCCTTCTGAGTTCAAGCTGAGCTTCCTCATATTGAATCAGCCTCTTTCTTCTCTCATGAGAGGATTCCCTCCTATGAGATGAGACAGAGCTCCCTATTGAGGTGCCAGAGTGGTTGGACTCCTGAGAAGGAGACCTAGACCTCCTGGTCACACTCATAATCCTTCCTGGGGGACAAAGGGTGCATCATTCTGATCCTCCTCTTCCTCCTCCCCAGGATGGGTTGGATTATCCAGGTCAGGGCCATTGTCACCCTCCTGGTCAGTTTCAGAGGGGGGGCTGGGGGTAGTGGTACCCCTGGCCCCTTCCTCATCTTCTGCCCCACCCTCAGCTCCTACCCCTTCAGTCCCCAAGGGCTTACTAAGGTCATAAGCCACCAACAACTCCTTGAGGTGTTGGGTGGTGGGGCTTTGGCCTGTCCTTAATTTCCTCACGTTACATAGTGCTTTCAAATTCCAAGAATGGGACTGTGTATCATACATTGGAGGGTGGAAGCTCCATGGCTTCCTGCAAGGATTCTTTGGATCCTACCCTTAAGGACATTACTAGTGTGGTGTGGTGTATGCACTACCTACTCTAGTGTGGCCTACTAAACTCTCTTGAGTTGTAGAAAGGGTTGTGCTATCCCTTAACACACAACTCTAAGTTCAGTAGAACTTACTGTATTCTAAGCTTAAATTATATGTACCTTAGGTACCTTTAGTGGTTTTCAGTTGATCAATTCAATTGAGATTATCTGGTAAAACAATAGCAAGCTGGAATCCCACACGCTGCACACCAATGTGAGAAGTTGGCCTGGCATATGCTGTCCACTAATTATAGTGGGCACCTTGCACCAGTCCAAACTACCCCTTATTGGAGATAGGTTAAAGACAACCTTATTGAAAGCTATCCTAGTGGTAGCTATGGAGAGCAGCCTTTCAGGCTAAGTCTTGAAGGAATGTAAAGCAGCTTGTTTTACCAGTCTATAATCTCTTGAGTGATCAAATGAAAGAGCACCACACCAGGTATATATTCAAAATATATGTATTTATTGCTAAACACACCCCTCTAGTCTCTTTATGAGGCTAGAGTTCGAAATACATAAGTTATAAGGTATTAAGTCACAGTAATAGCACAAATACACGTTTGGGCCCTAGGGGCGTACCAAACCATATACCAATAAAGTGGTATGCGAACCACGACTGAACTAGACACTAGGCCTAGAGCCTCTAGAAGTGCTTGGACCACAAGGAACCACCCAAGGTAGTGACACAGGGGACCCACGGGAGACGCGTGCAGTGTAAATACACAACCGCGATACGCCGTTAACTTCTATGGAGAAAGTCGGGATCGGGAGAATAGAGAAAGGGACACTTAAAAGAGGACTAGGACAAAACCCTTTGAGATCTAGGACTTTGAAGAGTCTCTACCCACGGGAGCACCGGAGTACTCGTGTTACCTCACCCAGGGAAGCCTGGTGCATAGGTGCCTTTCGGGGTCGGGTTTCGTCGTCGATTCGTATGGCGATCTGCTGCAAAGTGCTGCTGGCGACCAGGAGAAAAGTGTCCGGGTGGATCCAAGAGTGGATCGGAGTTCTGAAGAACCTGAAAGCAGAGGGGACAGAGTCTGGGTCACTAGCCAGTGACCAGGAAGGCGATGGACAGATGTCCACCGTTGTCGAGTGCTTCAGGTGCGTTGACGGTCGTCTTGACTCTTCAGCCACGAGGTCCAGGAGGCGTTGTCGGCAACCAGGAGCAGGATTCCGGCTGCTACACGATGTCTGTCGAGTGCAGAGGTGTCGGCGACCGGATTGGCCCCAACAAGCCTTGGCAACGGCAAGTCTCGGTGAAGATGTAGATCGTCGATGGTGCAGACCAGCAAGGTCTGTGGAACTCACCCAGCAAGGGTAAGTGAGGGCAGGCCTGGAGCAACCAGAATGCCAAGTTAAGAAAAGATTGGCCTTCATTAAGGGCTACTAGCCAACGGGCTAGCGACCGCAAAGGAGCCTCGTGACGCCGCACGTGGAGCTGGCTTACAGGACACTCGTGGAGTGGGGGCCAGTGATCTTCGGTGCAGGTGGTGCTGGAGGCTAGGGCTACTCGGAGCCCAAAGCACGACTTCTTGGGAGACCCAGAAGAGGATGCACTTGCAAATGTGCTCGTTGTCCAGGGGTCATGGTCTCAAGTCACCCACGATAGCCACGGGCCTCAGCTTTGCTGGGGACTCAGGGTAGCCTCGGGGAAGTCTGAGAATCCCCCTCTGGTGATGCGATGACTTCGGCGTCCGACGGGAGCTTCAGAAATGCGAACCGGACAGATGCTTCTTTGGTGCCTGCCAAGCAGGGGAGTCACTCCTTGACCCCAAGGGAGATTCTTCTGTCCTCTAATCGTGAGTAGAGCGTCGAAGGTCCAGGATTCAGTTTCAGAGTTTCGTCCAGGTATAATCTAAAGTCCTAAGGACTGGGTTCCTACCTTTATTCTAAAAATAGGGGTTGGACTACTCTGTGGCCCCACCTATGGGTGGGTCAGGGCAGAGGGGTGGCTACACCCCTTTCCCTTTGTCCAGTTCGCGCCAAAGCAGGGGCTGCAAGCCCCTGATCCGGTTTGAACTGGGGTATGCACCGGGACACCAAATGTGCCCCCAGTGCAGGACTTCAAAGCACCCGAAAGTGCTCCCGCCCAGCCCCAATACACATTATCCTGTCTGGGGAGGTGGTCACACCTCCCTGGGACAGGAAACCTATTGTCCAGGCCTCCCCTGCCGGAGTTTCGTCCAGCAGCAGGAGGCCAGACTCGTGTCTGTGGCAGCAGCATCCATTTTGTGATGCCAGGGCTTTAGAAAGAAGTTACCGGCCAGGCCATGGTTAACATGTCTCTCCCTCTAGAAGGGTGGAATGCTACCCCCGCCGCCAGAATTGGCGGGGGTAGTATTCCAAGATGTTTGACACCAAACACGACATGTTTAGGTGCAGCCATTCCAAAGTTAGCATTTAACGCGAGGTTATAATGCGCTTAAGAGTATATGGTCAGGCTGCACTACAAACAGCATCAGAGGGGCCCTGCTCATGCAGGGGCACCCTCTCACATAGGAACCACGCACTCTGCCTTCAGGATTGATAAGACCTGCCATAGGAGTGACTTATAGGTTTATATGTGTGTATGTATTTAGTGATATAGGTAACCTAGTAATAGTAGCAGACCTGTGGTGTCAGTTTGGATGGCCTTCCAGGGGTGGCATAATACATGCTGCAGCCCCTGGTAGGCCTCTGAGGTACCTATGCCCTTGGTACATAGTATACCATATACTAGGTACTTATAAGGGCACTCCAGATTCCCATCAGTGATGTGCCTAAGGCACATGGAAACCATTTTAGAGAGGAAGCAGCTAGGCTGGGGTTCTGATTAGCAGGCCCCCAGCCAGACTAAGGTCGAAAAACAGTGAAGCATCAGCAAAAAGTGGGGGTACCCATGTGAAGCAGATCCTACTCTCCTACACAACCCCCCCCAAACGTAGGGACATTAAACTAACCTTGCCCAGTTAAGTCTTCATGTTCTAAGTGGAAGTACCTAGAGAGTCCATCTGCATTGGCATGGTTACTCCCAGGTCTATGTTCCACTGTGAAGTCCATCCCCTGTAGGGAAATGGACCACCTAAGCAGTTTGGGGTTTTCACCCTTCATTTGTTTTAGCCATAAGAGGGGCTTATGGTCTGTCTGAACAAGGAAGTGGGTACCAAACAAGTATGGCCTCAACTTCTTCAGAGCCCAGACCACAGCAAAGGCCTCCCTCTCAATGGCTGACCAACGTTTCTCTCTAGGGGTCAGCCTTCTGCTAATGAAAGCTACTGGCTGATCCTGACCTTCTTCATTCAATTGTGACAGTACAGCCCCTACCCCCAATTCAGATGCATCAGTTTGAACAATGAACTTCTTGGAGTAATCAGGACTCTGTAGAATGGGAGCAGTGCACATGGCCTGCTTCAGCTCATCAAATGCCTTTTGACAGCTAACTGTCCACTGAACCTTTTTGGGCATTTTCTTAGAAGTTAAGTCATTCAGGGGTGTCACTATTGATCCATACCCCTTGACAAATCTCCTATAGTACCCAGTCAGGCCTAAGAAGGCTCTCACCTGAGTCTGGGTAGTTGGAGCAGTCCAGTCCATGATAGTCTGGATCTTGCTCTGCAAAGGTTGAACCTGGCCTCCACCCACAAGGTGGCCCAGGTACACAACCTGACTCTGCCCTATCTGGCACTTAGTGGCCTTGATAGTCAGGCCTGCCTTTTGCAGGGCCTGTAAAACATTCCTGAGGTGGACCAGGTGATCCTCCCAGGTGGAGCTAAAGACAGCAATATGATCTAGATATGCTGCACTATAGGCTTCCAGACCTGTGAGAACTGTATTCACCAACCTCTGGAAAGTGGCAGGTGCATTCTTCAGACCAAAGGGCATCACCACAAATTGATAATGCCCACTAGGGGTTGAGAATGCTGTTTTGGGCTTTGCAGTATCAGCTAGTCTGATCTGCCAGTAGCCAGCTGTCAAGTCAAAGGTGCTGAGATATTTGGCTGAGGCCAAAGTATCTATGAGCTCATCTGCCCTTGGTATTCGATGGGCATCAGTCCTAGTGACTGCATTGAGACCCCTGTAGTCCACACAAAACCTCATCTCTCTTTTTCCACCACTGGTGTGAGGTTTTGGCACAAGGACCACTGGACTAGCCCAAGGGCTATCTGAGGGTTCAATAACTCCCAACTCCAACATTTTCTGGACTTCAGTCCTGATACAGTCCCTGACATGGTCAGGTTGCCTATAAATCTTGTTTTTAATAGGCAGACTGTCCCCAGTGTCCACTTCATGAGTGCACCAGGTGGTCTGACTGAGTGTCAGTGAAAACATATGTCTAAACTGATTGAGAACTTGTCTGCAATCAGTTTGTTGCTGGGTAGTGAGGCTGCCTGCCAAGGCTACACCATCAACTGACCCATCGTCAGGGTTCTGTGAGAGCAGGTCAGGGAGTGGGTCACTCTCTTCCTCCTGCCCTTCATCAGTAGCCATGAGCAAGCCCATGTCTGCCCTGTCCACATATGGTTTTAGTCTGTTGACATGGAGAACCCTGTGGGGACTCCTGGGTGTTCCCAGGTCCACTAAGTAAGTGACCTCACCCTTCTGCTCAACAATAGTGTGGGGTCCACTCCATTTGTCTTGGAGAGCTGCTGGGGCCACTGGCTCCAACACCCACACTTTCTGTCCTGGCTGGTAAACAGTCAGAACAGCCTTTGGTCATGCCAGGCCTTCTGAAGTTCCTGGCTAGCCTCAAGGTTTTTGGTTGCCTTTTTCATGTACTCAGCCATCCTGGAGCGGAGACCAAGTACATAGTCCACTATATCTTGCTTTGGGGGCTTGAGAGGTAACTCCCATCCTTCCTTCACCAAGCACAGTGGACCCCTCACAGGGTGGCCAAACAGAAGTTCAAAAGGGCTGTAACCAACCCCCTTCTGAGGCACCTCCCTATATGCGAATAAAAGGCAGGGCAAGAGTATGTCCCATCTACGCCTAAGCTTTTCTGGGAGCCCTTTAATCATGCCCTTCAAGGTTTTGTTGAATCTCTCAACTAAACCATTGCATTGTGGGTGATAGGGTGTGGTGAACTTATAAGTCACTCCACACTCCTTCCACATTGCCTTTAAGTACCCAGACATGAAGTTAGCACCCCTGTCTGATACTACCTCCTTAGGAAAGCCCACTCTTGAGAAAATTCCCAGGAGGGCCCTTGCCACCACAGGTGCTGTAATGGTCCTAAGGGGTATAGCCTCTGGATACCTGGTGGCATGATCCACTACCACCAGAATAAATCTGTGCCCAGATGCTGTTTGGGGATCCATGGGACCAACAATGTCAATCCCTACCCTCTCAAAGGGCACCCCCACCACAGGTAGTGGTATCAGGGGGGCCTTTGTAGTGCCACCTGCCTTTGCCACTGGCTTGCCAGGTTACACAGGAGCGACAAAACTCCTTACTGTCTTCAGACATGTGGGGCCAGTGAAAGTGAGGGACAATTCTGTCCCAAGTCTTGTTCTGGCCCAGGTGAACTGCTAAGGGAATATCATGGGCTAGGGTCAATAGGAAGCCCCTGAACTTCAGAGGTATTACCAACCTCCTGGTAGCACCAGGCTTGGGGTCTCTACTCTCTGAGTACAGGAGTCCATCATCCCAATACACTGTATGGGGACCATTAGCTTTCCCAGCAGCCTCAGCAGCAGCTTGCTGTCTGAGGGGTTCAAGTGAGGGGCAGCTCTGCTGCTCCTGGCTCAGATCTGCCCTAGAAGGTCCCCCTGTCCCCAAGAACTCAACCTGGTCAGGTTCCAGTACCTCTGGGATAGTTCCTTCTTCAGGGCTGAGATCATCCCCCTCAAGGGACTGATCTTCCTCCTGAGCCAAGGGAAGGCACTGCCTTAACCCTACTACTCCTCCTCTTGGAAGGCACTTGGTCCATTCTTCCAGAATCCAAGGCCTGTTCAGTTTTAGACATTTTGGCTTGTGACCTGGTCACAGCAAACACATCTGCAGGGATCCCCAGCATTTCTGCATGGGTCCTGAGCTCCACTTCTGCCCAAGCAGAAGTCTCTAAGTAATTGCCAAGCAAGCATTCGACTGGTAGGTTTGCACTTACCACAACCTTCTTAAGGCCAGTTACCCCTCCCCAGGAGAAGTTAACAACTGCCAGAGTATGGTCTGTTCTGACATTGCTAGCATTGGTCACTTGGTACATCTCACCAAGCATAACTTGCCCAGGAAGCACAAGGTCTTGTGTCACCATTGTGACACTTGCCCCTGTGTCCCTAAATGCCAAAGCCTCACGTCCATTAATTAAAGGCTGTTGTCTGTACTTGCCCAGATTACTGGGACTCACAGTGGAGGTCACATCCATGCCTCCATCACAGACTAACACAGCCTGAGTCAGTTCTCTGACTAGGTCAGAGCCCAACTCAGTTCCCAGGGTGAACCCTACTAAACCCTTGGCTGGAGCACTCCCACCAACTGTACTAGGGGGAACAGGTGCCTTAGGGGCATTGGTGGGTGCTGGACTGGAGTCTTTGGACTTGGTGCAATCACTGGTCCAGTGGGTCTTTTGCTTACAGACCTTGCACCATGGTTTTCTTTGGCCTTTCCCTTTGGTAGACTGTGAATCCCCACCAGAAGAAGATTTTTGGGGGCCTGATGAAGACTTTTGATCTTTACCCTTCTCCCCACCCTTGTCAGAGTTCTTAGCATCTTGCTTCTTGGTTTCCCCACCTTGGTTCTGTACCTTCTGCTTCACCCTGGTTCTGACCCATTTGTCTGCCTTCTTTCCCAATTCTTGGGGAGAGGTCAGATCAGAGTCTACCAGGTATTGATGCAACAGCTGATTTTGACAGGTATTAAGAATCTGCTCCCTCATTATCAGATTGTACAATCCTGAGAAGTCACACACCTTACTGCCCACCAACCAGCCTTCCAGAGCCTTGGCAGAACAATCCACATAGTCTACCCAGTCTTGAGTCTGTGCTTTTTGGGTATCTCTGAACTTCAACCTGTACTGTTCAGTGGTTAGGCCAAACCCATCAATAAGAGCACTCTTCAAGACCTTGTAATTGTCAGCATCCTCCTCTCTAACAGTGAGGAGCTTGTCTCTACCTTTGTCAGCAAAGGAGAGACACAAGATTGCTGCCCACTGCTCCTGAGGGACCTTCTGTACCTTACAGGCCCTCTCTAATGCAGTCATCCATTTGTGGATGTAATCCCCACTCTGGTAGGGAGGGACAATCTTGTTCAGGTTCCTATGGTCATAGGACCTTTCCCTGTCTCTAGGGACATGACTGCCACCATGGGACTCTAGTCCCAACTTTCTTCTCTCTCTAAAGAGATCTAGGGACTCCCTGTCTATGGCTAGTTGCTTCTTTTTGAGTTCAAGCTGGGCTTCCTCATATTGCACCAGCCTCTTTCTTCTCTCATGAGAGGATTCCCTCCTATGAGATGAGACAGAGCTCCCTATTGAGGTGCCAGAGTGGTTAGACTCCTGAGAAGGAGATCTAGACTTTCTGGGCACACTCTTAATCCTTCCTGGGGGGACAAAGTGGGGATCATCCTGATCATCCTCATCATCTTCCACAGGAGGGATGGGGTTATCCAGGTCAGGGTCATTGTCACCCTCCTGGCCAGTTTCAGAGGGGGGGCTGGGGGTACTGGTACCCCTGGCCTCTTCCTATTCACCTGCCCCACCCTCAGTTCCTACCCCTTCAGTCCCCAAGGGCTTACTAAGGTCATAAGCCACCAACAACTCCTTGAGGTGTTGGGTGGTGGGGCTTTGGCCTGTCCTTAGTTTTCTCAAGTTGCATAAAGCTCTCAATTCCAAGAATGGGAGTGTATCATACTTGGAGGGTGGAAGCTCAATGGCTTCCTGCAAGGATTCTCTGGATCCTGCCCTTAAAGACATTACTAGTGTGGTGTGGTGTATGCACTACCTACTCTAGTGTGGCCTACTAAACTCTCTTGAGTTGTAGAAAGGGTTGTGCTATCCCTTAACACACAACTCTAAGTTCAGTAGAACTTACTGTATTCTAAGCTTAAATTATATGTACCTTAGGTACCTTTAGTGGTTTTCAGTTGATCAATTCAATTGAGATTATCTGGTAAAACAATAGCAAGCTGGAATCCCACACGCTGCACACCAATGTGAGAAGTTGGCCTGGCATATGCTGTCCACTAATTATAGTGGGCACCTTGCACCAGTCCAAACAACCCCTTATTGGAGATAGGTTAAAGACAACCTTATAGAAAGCTATCCTAGTGGTAGCTATGGAGAGCAGCCTTCAGGCTAAGTCTTGAAGGAATGTAAAGCAGCTTGTTTTACCAGTCTATAATCTCTTGAGTGACCAAATGAAAGAGCACCACACCAGGTATATATTCAAAATATATGTATTTATTGCTAAACACACCCCTCTAGTCTCTTTATGAGGCTAGAGTTCGAAATACATAAGTTATAAGTTATTAAATCACAGTAATAGCACAAATACACGTTTGGGCCCTAGGGGCGTACCAAACCATATACCAATAAAGTGGTATGCGAACCACGACTGAACTAGACACTAGGCCTAGAGCCTCTAGAAGTGCTTGAACCACAAGGAACCACCCAAGGTAGTGACACAGGGGACCTACGGGAGACGCGTGCAGTGTAAATACACAACCGCGATACGCCGTTGACTTCTATGGAGAAAGTCGGGATCGGGAAAATAGAGAAAAGGGACATTTAAAAGAGGACTAGGACAAAACCCTTTGAGATCTAGGACTTTGAAGAGTCTCTACCCACGGGAGCACCGGAGTACTCGTGTTACCTCACCCAGGGAAGCCGGGTGCATAGGTGCCTTTCGGGGTCGGGTTTCGTCGTCGATTCGTATGGCGATCTACTGCAAAGTGCTGCTGGCGACCAGGAGAAAAGTGTCCGGGTGGATCCAAGAGTGGATCGGAGTTCTGAAGAACCTGAAAGCAGAGGGGACAGAGTCTGGGTCACTAGCCAGTGACCAGGAAGGCGATGGACAGATGCCCACCGATGTCGAGTGCTTCAGGTGCGGTGACGGTTGTCTTGACTCTTCAGCCACGAGGTCCAGGAGGCTTTGTCGGCGACCAGGAGCAGGATTCGGGCTGGTACACGATGTCTGTCGAGTGCTGAGGTGTCGGCGACCGGATTGGACCCAACAAGCCTTGGCAACGGCAAGTCTCGGTGAAGATGTAGATCGTCGATGGTGCAGACCAGCAAGGTCTGTGGAACTCACCCAGCGAGTGTAAGTGAGGGCAGGCCTGGAGCAACCATGATGCCAAGTTAGAAAAGGATTGGCCTTCGTTAAGGGCTACTAGCCAACGGGCTAGCGACCACGAAGGAGCCTCGTGACGCCGCACGTGGAGCTGGCTTACAGGGCACTCGTGGAGTGGGGGCCAGTGATCTTTGGTACAGGTGGTGCTGGTGGCTAGGGCTACTCGGAGCCCAAAGCATGACTTCTTGGGAGACCCAAAAGAGGGTGCACTTGCAAATGTGCTTGGTGTCCAGGGGTCAGGGTCTTAAGTCACCCACGATAGCCACGGGCCTCAGCTTTGCTGGGGACTCAGGGTAGCCTCGGGGAAGTCTGAGAATCCACCTCTGGTGATGCGATGACTTCGGCGTCTGACGGGAGCTTCAGAAATGCGAACCGGACAGATGCTTCTTTGGTGCCTGCCAAGCAGGGGAGTCACTCCTTGACCCCAAGGGAGATTCTTCTGTCCTCTAATCGTGAGTAGAGCGTCGAAGGTCCAGGATTCAGTTTCAGAGTTTCGTCCAGGTATAATCTAAAGTCCTAAGGACTGGGTTCCTACCTTTATACTAAAGATAGGGGTTGGACTACTCTGTGGCCCCACCTATGGGTGGGTCAGGGCAGAGGGGTGGCTACACCCCTTTCCCTTTGTCCAGTTCGCGCCAAAGCAGGGGCTGCAAGCCCCTGATCCGGTTTGAAATGGGGTATGCACAGGAACACCAAATGTGCCCCCAGTGCAGGACTTCAAAGCACCCGAAAGTGCTCCCGCCCAGCCCCAATACACATTATCCTGTCTGGGGAGGTGGTCACACCTCCCTGGGACAGGAAACCTATTGTCCAGGCCTCCCCTGCCGGAGTTTCGTCCAGCAGCAGGAGGCCAGACTCGTGTCTGTGGCAGCAGCATCCATTTTGTGATGCCAGGGCTCAGGAAAGAAGTTACCGGACTAGTCAGAGTTAACATGTCTTTCCCTCTAGAAGGGTGGAATGCTACCCCCGCCGCCAGTATTGGCGGGGGGTAGTATTCCAAGATGTTTGACACCAAACACGACATGTTTAGGTGCAGCCATTCCAAAGTTAGCATTTTACCGCGAGGTTATAATGCGCTTAAGAGTATATGGTCAGGCTGCACTACAAACAGCATCAGAGAGGGTCTCCGAATGCTGCAGAGGGGCCCTGCTCATGCAGGGGCACCCTCTCACATAGGCACCATGCACTCTGCCTTTAGGATTGATAAGGCCTGACTTAGGAGTGACTTATAGGTTTATATGTGTGTATGTATTTAGGGATATAGGTAACCTATATCACAGTAAGGGGTGCATGCACCACCTTACCCAGGCTGCAGTAGCAGACCTGTGGTGTCAGTTTGGATGGCCTTCCAGGGGTGGCATAATACATGCTGCAGCCCCTGGCAGGCCTCTGAGGTACCTTTGCCCTTGGTACATAGTATACCATATACTAGGGACTTATAAGGGCACTCCAGATCCCAATCAGTGATGTGCCTAAGGCACATGGAAACCATTTTAGAGAGGAAGCAGCTAGGCTGGGGTTCTGATTAGCAGGGCCCCAGCCAGACTAATGTCGAAAAACAGTGAAGCATCAGCAAAAAGTGGGGGTACCCATGTGAAGCAGATCCTACTCTCCTACAACCACCCCCAGCACAACCCCCTACACTGCCTGAACACCACTGCTCTGCCCTAAACCCTGAAACACTAGCCCCAGCACGACCCACTACACTGCCCGAACACCACTGCTCTGCCCTAAACCCTGAAACACTAGCCCCAGCACGACCCCCTACACTGCCCGAACACCACAGCACTGCCCTAAACCCTGAAACACCACCCCCTGCATGACCCCCTACACTGCCCGAACAACACTGCACTGCCCTAAACCCTAAACTCCACCCCAGCACGACTCCCTACTCTGCCCGAACACCACTGCTCTGCCCTAAACCCTAAAACACTACCCCCAGCACGACCCCCTACACTGCCCGAACACCACTGCTCTGCCCTTAACCCTGAAACACCACCCCCAGCACGTCCCCCTGCACTGCCCGAACACCACTGCACTGCCCAAAACCCTGAAACACTAGACCCAGCACGACCCCCTGTACTGCCCGAACACCACTGCACTGCCCTAAACCCTGAAACACCAGCCCCAGCACGACCCCCTACACTGCCCGAACACCACTGCACTGCCCTAAACCCTGAAACACCAGCCCCAGCACGACCCCCTACACTTCCCGAACACCACTGCACTGCCCTAAACCCTGAAACACCACCCCAAGCACGACCCCCTACACTGCCCGAACACCACTGCACTGCCCTAAACCCTGAAACCCCACCCCCAGCATGACCCCCTACACTGCCCAAACACCACTGCACTGCCCTAAACCCTGAAACACCACCCCCAGCACGACCCCCTACACTGCCTGAATACCACTGCAGTGTCCTAAACCATGAAACACCACCCCCAGCACGACCCCCTACACTGCCCGAACACCACTGCACTGCCCTAAGCCCTGAAACACAACCCCCTAAACAACCCCCTACACTGCCCAAACTCCACTGCACTGCCCTAAACCCTGAAACACCACCCCCCAGCACAACCCCCTACACTGCCCGAACACCACTGCACTGCCCTAAACCCTGAAACACCACACCCAGCACGACCCCCTACACTGCCCGAACACCACTGCACTGTCCTAAACCCTGAAACACCACCCCCAGCACGACCCCCTACACTGCCTGAATACCACTGCACTGTCCTAAACCATGAAACACCACCCCAGCACGACCCCCTACACTGCCCGAACACCACTGCACTGCCCTAAACCCTGAAACACTATCCCCAGCAAGACCCTCTACATCGCCTGAACACCACTGCACTGCCCTAAACCCTGAAACATCACCCCCAGCAAGACCCCCTACACTGCCTGAACACCACTTACTTAAACCCTGAAACACCACCCCCAGCAAGACCCCCTACACTGCGCGAACAACACTGCACTGCCCTAAACCCTGTAACACCACCCCCAGCACAACCCCCTACACTGCCTGAACACCACTGCACTGCCCTAAACCCTGAAACACCAGCCCCAGCACGACCCACCACACTGCCCAAACACCACTGCACTGCCCTAAACCCTGAAACACCACCCCCTGCACGATTCCCCACACTGCCCAAACACCACTGCACTGCCCTAAACCCTGAAACACCACCCCCAGCACGACCCCCTACACTGCCCAAACACCACTGCATTGCCCTAAACCCTGAAACACCAACCCCAGCAAGACCCCCTACACTGCCCGAACACCACTGCACTGCCCTAAACCCTGAAACACCAGCCCCAGCAAGACCCCCTACACTGCCCAAACACCACTGCACTGCCCTAAACCCTGAAACACCAGCCCCAGCAAGACCCCCTACACTGCCCGAACACCACTGCACTGCCCTAAACCCTGAAACACCAGCCCCAGCAAGACCCCCTACACTGCCCGAACACCACTGCACTGCCCTAAACCCTGAAACACCACCCCCAGCATGACCCCCTACACTGCCCGAACACCACTGCTCTGCCCAAAACCCTAAAACACTAGCCCCCGCACAACCCCTACACTGCCCGAACACCACTGCACTGCCCTAAACTCTGAAACACTTCCCCCAGGAAGACCCCCTACACTGCCCGAACACCACTGCACTGCCCTAAACCCTGAAACACCAGCCCCAGCACGACCCCCTACACTGCCTGAACACCACTGCACTTCCCTAAACCCTGAAACACCAACCCCAGCATGACCCCCTACACTGTCCTAACACCACTGCACTGCCCTAAACTCTGAAACACCAGCCCCAGCAGGACCCCCTACACTGCCCGAACACCACTGCACTGCCCTAAACCCTGAAACACCAGCCCCAGCACAACCCCCTACACTGCCCGAACACCACTGCACTGCCCTAAATCCTGAAACACCAGCCCCAGCAAGACCCCCTACACTGCCCGAACACCACTGCACTAAACCCTGAAACACCACACCCAGCAAGACCCCCTACACTGGCTGAACACCACTGCACTGCCCTAAACCCTGAAACACCACCCCCTGCATGACCCCCTACACTGCCCGAACACCACTGCACTGGCCTAAACCCTGAAACACCACCCCCTGCATGACCCCCTACACTGCCCAAACACCACTGCACTGCCCTAAACCCTAAACACCACCCCAGCACGACTCCCTACTATGCCCAAACACCACTGCTCTGCCCTGAACCCTAAAACACTACCCCCAGTACGACCCCCTGCACTGCCCGAACACCAATGCTCTGCCCTAAACCCTGAAACACCACCCCCAGCACGTCCCCCTACACTGCCCGAACACCACTGCACTTCCCAAAACCCTGAAACACTAGACCCAGCACCACCCCCTACACTGCCCGAACACCACAGCACTGCCCTAAACCCTGAAACACCAGCCCCAGCACGACCCCCTACACTGCCCGAACACCACTGCACTTCCCTAAACCCTGAAACACCAGCCCCAGCACGACCATCTACACTGCCCGAACACCACTGCACTGCCCTAAACCCTGAAACACCAGCCCCAGCACGACCCCCTACACTTCCCGAACACTACTGCACTGCCCTAAACCCCCTGAAACACAACCCCCTAAACGACCCCTACACTGCCCAAACTCCACTGCACTGCCCTAAACCCTGAAACACCACCCCCCAGCACGACCCCCTACACTGCCCGAACACCACTGCACTGCCCTAAACCCTGAAACACCACCCCCAGCATGACACCCTACACTGCCCGAACACCACTACAATGCCCTAAACCCTGAAACACCACCCCCAGCATGACCCCCTACACTGCCCGAATACCACTGCACTGCCCTAAACCCTGAAACACCACCCCCAGCACGACCCCCTACACTGCCCGAACACCACTGCACTGCCCTAAACCCTGAAACACCAGCCCCAGCACGACCCCCTACACCCCCATCAAGACCCCCTACACTGCCCGAACACCACTGCACTGCCCTAAACCCTGAAACACCAGCCCCAGCACGACCCCCTACACTGCCCAAACACCACTGCACTGCCCTAAACCCTGAAACACCACCCCCTGCATGACCCCTACACTGCCCGAACACCACTGCACTGCCCTAAACCCTGAAACACCACCCCCTGCACGACCCCCTATACTGCCCAAACACCACTGCACTGCCCTAAACCCTGAAACACCACCCCTGCACCACCCACTACACTGCCCGAACACCACTGCACTGCCCTAAACCCTGAAACACCACCCCTGCACCACCCACTACACTGCCCGAACACCACTGCACTGCCCTGAACCCTGAAACACCACCCCCTACACTGCCCGAACACCACTGCACTGACCTAAACCCTGAAACACCACCCCTCGCACCACCCCCTACACTGCCCGAACACCACTGCACTGCCCTAAACCCTGAAACACCACCCCCTGCACGACCCCCTACACTGCCCAAACACCACTGCACTGCCCTAAACCCTGAAACACCACCCCCTGCACGACCCCCTACACTGCACGAACACAACTGCACTGCCCTAAACCCTGAAACACCACCCCCAGCATGACCCCCTACACTGCCCGAACACAACTGCACTGCCCTAAACCCTGAAACACCACCCCCAGCATGACCCCCTACACTGCCCGAACACCACTGCACTGCCCTAAACCCTAAAACACCACCCCCAGCACGACCCCCTACACTGCCCGAACACCACTGCACTGCCCTAAACCCTAAAACACTACCCCAGCACGACCCCCTACACTACCCGAACACCACTGCACTACCCTAAACCCTAAAACACTCCCCCCAGCACGACCCCCTACACTACCCGAACACCACTGCACTGCTCTGAACCCTAAAACACTCTCCCCAGCACGACCCCTACACTACCTGAACACCACTGCACTGCCCTAAACCCTAAAACACTCCCCCAGCACGACCCCCTACACTAACCGAACATCACTGCACTGCCCTAAACCCTAAAACACTCCCCCAGCATGACCCCCTACACTACCCAAAGACCAATGCACTACCCTAAACCCTAAAACACTACCCCCTGCACGACCCCCTACACTACCCAAACACCAATGCACTACCCTAAACCCTAAAACACTACCCCCCAACACGACCCCTACACTACCCAAAGACCAATGCACTACCCTAAACCCTAAAACACTACCCCCTGCACGACCACCTACACTACCCAAAAACCACTGCACTACCCAAAACCCTAAAACACTACCCCCGCACGACCCCTACACTACCCTAAACCCTAAAACACGATCCCCTACACTACACAAACACCGCTGCACTACCCTAAAACACTACCCCCAGCACGACCCCCTACACTACCCAAACACCAATGCACTACCCTAAACCCTAAAACATTACCCCCCGCACGACCCCTACACTACCCTAAACCCTAAAACACGATCCCCTACACTACACAAACACCGCTGCACTACCCTAAAACACTACCCCCAGCACGACCCCCTACACTGCCCGAACACCACTGCACTGCCCTAAACCCTAAAACACTACCCCAGCACGACCCCTACACTACCCGAACACCACTGCACTACCCTAAACCCTAAAACACTCCCCCAGCACGACCCCCTACACTACCCGAACACCACTGCACTGCTCTGAACCCTAAAACACTCTCCCCAGCACGACCCCCTACACTACCTGAACACCACTGCACTGCCCTAAACCCTAAAACACTCCCCCCAGCACGACCCCCTACACTAACCGAACATCACTGCACTGCCCTAAACCCTAAAACACTCCCCCCAGCATGACCCCCTACACTACCCAAAGACCAATGCACTACCCTAAACCCTAAAACACTACCCCCTGCACGACCCCTACACTACCCAAACACCAATGCACTACCCTAAACCCTAAAACACTACCCCCCAACACGACCCCCTACACTACCCAAAGACCAATGCACTACCCTAAACCCTAAAACACTACCCCCTGCACGACCCCTACACTACCCAAAAACCACTGCACTACCCAAAACCCTAAAACACTACCCCCGCACGACCCCTACACTACCCTAAACCCTAAAACACGATCCCCTACACTACACAAACACCGCTGCACTACCCTAAAACACTACCCCCAGCACGACCCCCTACACTACCCAAACACCAATGCACTACCCTAAACCCTAAAACATTACCCCCCGACACGACCCCCTACACTACCCAAAGACCAATGCACTACCCTAAACCCTAAAACACTACCCCTGCACGACCCCCTACACTACCCAAAAACCACTGCACTACCCAAAACCCTAAAACACTACCCCCGCACGACCCACTACACTACCCTAAACCCTAAAACACGATCCCCTACACTACACAAACACCGCTGCACTACCCTAAAACACTACCCCCAGCACGACCCCCTACACTACACAAACACCACTGCACTACCCTAAACCCTAAAACACTACCCCTACACTACACAAACACCACTGCACTACCCTAAACCCTAAAACACTACCCCCAGCATGAACCCCTACACTACCCAAACACCACTGCACTACCCTAAACCCTAAAACACTACCCCCAGCAGTACCCCCTACACTACCCAAACACCACTGCACTACCCTAATCCCTAAAACACTACCCCCAGCAGTACCCCCTACACTACCCAAACACCACTGCACTACCCTAAACCCTAAAACACTACCCCCAGCAGTATCCCCTACACTACCCAAACACCACTGCACTACCCTAAACCCTAAACCACTACCCCCAGCATGACCCCTACACTACCCAAACACCACTGCACTACCCTAAACCCTAAAACACTACCCCCAGCACGACCCCTATACTACCCAAACACCACTGCACTACCCTAAACCCTAAAACACTCCCCAGCACGACTCCCTACACTACCCAAACACCACTTCACTACCCTAAACCCTAAATCTACCCCCAGCACGACCCCTACACTACCCAAACACCACTGCACTACCCTAAACCCTAAATCTACCCCCAGCACGACTCCTACACTACCCAAACACCACTGCACTACCCTAAACCCTAAATCTACCCTCAGCACGACCCCCTACACAAACACCACTGCACTGCCCTAAACCCTAAAACACTACCCCCAGCACGACCCCCTACACTACACAAATACCACTGCACTACCCTAAACCCTAAATCTACCCCAAGCATGACCCCCTACACTACACAAACATCACTGCACTACCCTAAACCCTAAAACACTACCACCAGCACGACCTCCTACACTACACAAACACCACTGCACTACCCTAAACCCTAAAACACTACCCCCAGCACGACCCCCTACACTACACAAACACCACTGCACTACCCTAAACCCTAGAGATGTAACCACCACCCCATGCCCAATTCCCCTTACCTCTCACTCCTCGTGGTTCCTCTCTCCTCGTGGTTCCTGCTTCATGTCGTCTCTGAGGGGCGGTGCACGTCGTTGTGAGGAAACGGAAGAGCCTCTGTTTCCTTACAATGACGTGGATCGTCTACATTTTTAGAACTCATGGTCATTTACCATACATACCTTTAACAACAACATTTGTTGTAAAGGCATGCGTGGTAAATGACCATGCGTTCTAAAAAAATGCGTAGTAATGACTTCGCGATGTACAACGCATACGTGGTAATGCATGTGTTGTAATGGTATCGCGAAGTAAAAAAGTTGTTGTAACGGCTGTTTACCGATCGAAGCTGGCCCCTGTTCTTCAGTGAGTCGTTTATTTGATAAATTAGGAGGAAGGAATGTGTTTTTTTTACAGAAAAGTGCATTCCCGGCTGTTGTATTGTGAAAGTGTCCGCGTGGCCTGGTTTCACTTCCGGTGAGAGAGTGGAAGAGTCTGTTTGGATCTAAAGGGGTTCTGCTGTTGGACGGGGCCGGCGCGACACGTCATCATAAAACACTGCTAATGGAAAGCATTGTCCCCGAAGTGTGGAGCAGTGCCATGAGAGATCAACGAGTGTGCGTCCCACCACAGTATGACCGTACCGCGTGACCCATGTGCCGCCTCCAGTGTACGGAAGGCAGAAGTGGCATCCATCGCAGGTCCTCTTGAAGACCGTTGTAGCACTAATTCTACATTTTGGAACTAGGGCATTTTAACCTCGTTGTTCCTGCCAGATACAAAAAGAAGATCCTGTGTTATTCAGTGCCCTCGTTACCTTTTCTGTGGGTAGTGGTGCTTGTCACTTCGCTGCCCCGCCAGTGCACACGACTGGGCTCCCCACCTCGTGTGCCATCTGCAGGGCCTCTGCCCTCGGATCACTGGTTTCGGTTTCTGGAGTGGCAACATAAACAGTTGCTCCCAAAGGACTAGCCTGAACACTTAGGTGAATATCCACTGCGCCAGCATTCCGCGGAAATTCTTTCCTAGCTCTCCCACGTCGACGACGATGTCATAATAGCACGGCTCTGCTCGTGACACCGTTTGACATCATAGGAGCCATAAGAGGAGCTCGTCGGCGTGCTGACGTCAGTTCCACCCATTTTTTCCGTGACACCGAGGTAAACAGGTGGACCGACACATTTTCACATGTACACATAGTATACTAAATATATATATATATTCACTGAAAAAACCATAGGTTTCAGACACGTTATAGTTAGGAATTAGCATTTAAAAAACCTTAGAAATTCACTGAAAAAACCATATGTTTCAAGGGACGTTATAGTTAGTTGGACATTTCACTCGTACAAAACCATAGAAATTCCCCCGTTATAGTTAGTTCAGCTAACTATAACTTGCGCCCGCAATGCACTGCTGATGACGTCACATATTACATCACTCATGACATGGTCAGTGACATCACTGATGACATCACTGATGACATCTCAAATGACATCACTGATGACATCACTGATGACATCATCCATGTGATAATTTGATGCATCTTCTCACACCCTAATATAACCTTTGATACACCCACTCTAAATTACAGACTAGCCCACCAGGTACCTCCAGTAAGCGCCACAGAGCTGCGTTGCAGAGTGGTGTAAAAGGGGCGTGGCCTCAGACCACCTCTCTGCAACGCAGCTCTGTGGTGCAAACAGAAGGTACCTGGTGGGTTAGTTGGCCCCCAGGGACCCTCAGGATTGAAAGGGAATTAATTCCCCAACTTACAATGCGCCAGGGGGCGCGTTTGCCGAGTGCTGCTGCGAGGGGGCAGAGCCTCGGCACGATGCCGGCTTTTTCTTTAAATTATGTTTTGTTGAAGGGGGGCTGTGTGGCCCCCCTTCTTTTACAATATTTGGGGCCCTGGGGACCGCATCCCCCGGGGCCTGGCCTCTTCATTGGGGACCGTGGGGGGAGCCCCAATGCCCCCACGGTCCCGCCGGCTCCCCGCGTCCTGCATGAGCCGGCATTGCTTTTCCACATGGGGAGCTGCTGACATGCAGCTCCCCGTGTGGAAAAGCAATGTGGTTTGGATTTTGGAAGAGAGAGCAGGTTTCCTGCTCTCTCTTCCAAAACCCAAACCACAGTTTGCTATGACAGGGCGGGAGCCGCGAGGCTCCCGCCCTGCCATAGCAAACAGCAGTGTCTAGGGGTGGGTACCCGGGGACACTGCAGGAGCCGGCCCTGGGGGGTGGCGGTCCCCAGGGCCATCACGGGCTCCAGGAGGGGGGCCGCACGGCCCCCCTCCCAACGTTTGCACAGCCCCGGGGAAGTGGTGGTCCCCGGGGCTCGGGGGTCCGTAACGGACCCCCGCATTTACATACTTAGTGCCCCGGGGAGGTGGAGGTCCCCGGGGCGTGTGGGGGGGCTCGAGCCCCCCCACACAGGTGTATTTCTTTTGTTTTAAAAGCCCCAGGGGGTGGTGGTCCCCGGGGCAGCGGGGGGGCTGTGTGCCCCCGCAAAATAATTAATAAAAGCCCTGAGGGGTGGCGGTCCCCGGGGCTGCAAGGGGGGGATTGGGGACCCCCCACACATTTTTTTCACTGCTCCCGGGACATAGCCCACCCAGGGGCTTCAATACAACGAAGCGCGGGAGCCCGCGCTTTATTTTTTTTTATTTTCTCAGCCGGATTCGCGCATCCAGCACAAATTCGGACGATTTTTTTTTTTTTTTTAAATGCTTTTTTGGGCCCTGAGCAGGCCTAGGGGGTCAGGGTGTTTCTACCCTGCCCCCTTTTCTTGTTTTTTTGCGTTTGTTTTTCTCTTTTCTTGTGACTCGGTTCTACTGAGTCACAAGATGGCTGCCAACACTTCCTGGTTTGGAGTGTTGACAGCCAATTAGAATAAAGCTGGTGGTCGGGAGGGTGCGCGGATCCACTGCGCCTCTAAATATCAAAACTTTTATTTTTGATTTTCTCAGCAACCACTGAACGGATTTACACCATTTAAGAAAAAGAGTTCTTTCTGAAACAAGGGCTACCTTTGTGCCAAATTTGGTGTAATTCCGTTCAGCAGTTCCAGCTGTAGCCGTGTCTAAAGTTTCCTATGGGAAATGCATTTTTCGACCTCTTTTTTTTTTAAATTCTCAGGAACTACTGAACGGATTTACACCATTTAACAAAAAGAGTTCTTTCTGAAACAAGGGCTACCTGTTTGCCAAATTTGGTGCAATTCCATTCAGCAGTTCGGGCTGTAGCCGTGTCTAAAGTTTCCTATGGGAATTAACATGGAGAAAACACGTTTTGGGACCCCCCTTTTTTCTCGGCCCCCACTTGCCAAATCGCCCCGAAACTTTCAAAACAGGAGCTGACCGGAGCGTCCCACTAGTTTTGAAAATTTCGCAATGATTCGTCAACCGTCGCCAAGGTTATTGGGAAAAGAAAAAACGCTTTTTGAATAGAAACAAGGTCCTAACTATAACTATCTACTGGCGACCGCCATTTATATATATGAATAAACATTGAGGTGACATGTTCCAAAATGGCATCATCTTTTGCCTAATGGTTTTAACCACATGATGAATTACTGTTGCTGATTTTCAATGATAATATTGTTGCAATTTTGTTGTATATAGTGTGTAATTTGGTCTGATGCCACAACCTATGAACAATGCAGTTTTTGACGGAAATGCTCAGGGGTTTCTTTCACCAATGACTTTAAACATCATTGCACCAGCAGCTGCTGAGTGTTATTTTTGTGATAAATGATGGATTCCTGCTTATGTGGTACAGGGTTCTTCGGAACCCTATCACACACAACAACATTGTATGGGCTAAATATAGTGCGGATTGTGGACTTTGGATACAAAAAAGGGTTTGAGCAAAAGGCAGGGTTCTAAACATCCTTTTCACATGTTATTTCCTATAGGAAAGTTTAGTAAATAATACAGAAAAAATGGCTGAAAGGAATTGCATTCAATTTTTCAGAAAGCGACAACTTTACTCAGAAACTGCACTCTTCCTGAGTTGGTGTAAATCTGTTCAACTGTTTTTGAGAAATTTGAAGAGGTGATTGGGTGAAATTGAAAGGGTTATATCAATAGGTATATCTGGATGGTTGGTCTAGCGGGAGTGCCGCAGGACACCGGCAGCATCATAAATTAAAAAAATAGAGTGATCTGATTGGTCAAGGGAATTTTTTTTGTTTTTGCTTGGTACAGTGCAGGTCGTGCAGTTGGGTGGATGCACCTTTACATTTTTCAGCCTCTATTATAGGAAATAAGGACTCAGTTCCTGTACCTTGAAGTTGATTAAAAAAAATAGGGGGCAGAGTATGGAAACTCTAACCCCAGGCAATGCTGTGTTTGGACCTCCGCCCAAGGGCAAAAACAAATTGTAAACAACTGTGCGTCAGGTACTCTGCTTCTCCTGTGGGACCTAGTGTGCCTTCCCATGAGGTACTGTAGGACTCTTGCAACAGCCATGGCACAAGTGGCACCCCAAAGAGTAAAAATTGCATGGTCCTGTGGTACCATGTTAGTGAAGCTTGCAGCAGTACTGTTGGAGTGCTGCAGTTCAGTGATAAAGAATAGTTTAAACAAATGACAGAAATGTGGGGTGGGTGATTGGGAAGGGTCATCTAACCACAGGACATTGGCAGCCAGTGGGTGGTTGGACACAGGTGGCCTGGTGCGGCAGGTGGGGTTGGTTACTCATGAGGGATGGGAACAGGGCCTGGCCGAAGGTTCCAGTAGCAAGGGACTGGGATGCAACCTGAGTAACTAACAGTGGCTGAGATTGATTGATGCATTCCATTCATCACTTTTCTGTGTCCTTTAGTGTGTCACCCTAAGTGGGACAAGTATGCCCAGACCAAGGTCCCATGCACACTGCATCACTGAAGTCAGGCTATACTTGGCTGATGAGCCCTAACTATGGCAAAACTGGCCCTGGCTTAGTAGTGCTCCCGTTTAGGGAGGACCTGGCCTGGCAGTTCTGGCTAGACTGTTCCCATTAGAGCAGGGTCAAGACTGACTTGGATTTAACTGGGTGCATATTGAGGTGGCATGGTATGCAAAGAAATGAGGTGCTGAGATGCATTCCTGAGTAATTACCAGTGACTTTTTTGGATACTTTAGTATATCCCCCTAAGTGCCCTAAGTGCACATGACCCAGAAGTGGGTCCTGTGCACGCTGCGTCACTGGAACAAACGTACACCTAGCAAATGAGTTCTAACTAGGGAAACACTGCTAATGGGTTGCTTGTGCTCTGGTTCAGGGACGACCTAGTCGGCAGTTTGGGCTGGACTGTTCCCACTGGAAGAATGGTTTGCATATGGCTGGTTCCAAACTGAGGTGGCATGGTGCGCATAATAACAATTGACTGGTATGCGGCCCAAATAATTACCAGTTGCTGAGAATCATTCAAGCATTATATCTACTTTTATGTATGCTTTTGTGTGCCATCCTGTTTATTTGGTAAAATATTTTTTTTTACTGCATTCTGTTTTTTCCCTTCCATCAAGTATCTCTTGACCACCTGTTAAAATCGAGAGTCTGAGGTTGCTTCAGGAAGTCGCCGGCCCATTATTTGCCTCAGGACGAGGCAACAGCTGTTGCCTCAGAGACCTGCACTGTGACAGGAAAACAATGCTAACTTATTGAAGAAGTAGTCTCATTTTAGCTTCTGGTGCACCTTCCATATTTTGTATGATAAAATAGTGAAAGAAAACAGTTTTCTCTCAAACATAGTTCATCAAACCACGGCAGAGAGTGAGCATTTTTTACAGAGTAAAATCACCTGAAAACTCACCAGAAATCCTAAAGTGAGCATAATATATGATATATATTCTGCCTGAAACATGTTATCATCTTTTTATTTGTGCTCCTTTTTATGAACCTCGAAAACGGACTTTCACTACATTCACTTCAATTTCTTGAGTCAAAAGATCCCAGGATTTCCACCATTTATACCTTACCCAAGTTGCATAAAAATCTGGAAAAGCCGCTTGGACGACCAATCGTCTCAGGGTGTGGTTCAATACTTGAACCTCTGAACCAATATATCAATCATTTCCTCCAGCCCTGGGTAGAAGAGACGAAATCATAAATAAGGGATACCATGCATATGATTCAAGTAGTGGAAGACCAACTCTTTGACCCAGGTACACAATTTCTAGTCACACTCGATGTCTCCTCCCTCTACACGAGTATACCACAGACACAAGCATTGGAAGTGATTAGGATGGTCTTGGATAAACGTCCTGCACCTCATTGGGTTCCTACTGACTTTCTGATCTCTCTGCTAGAAGTAGCGATGTCTAAAAATTATTTTATATTCTAGAGTCAATACTTTTTACAATGTAAAGGCATGGCTATGGGGGCTGGGTTCGCTCCCAGCCTAGCTAATCTGTTTATGGATGCCTTTGAGGATGAGCATCTCTACAGTCACAATAACCTCCTCATAGACAACATTGATATGTGGAAGAGGTATATCGATGACGTTTTTATGATCTGGTCAGGCAGTGAGACATCATTGACAGAATTCCGAGACTGGCTGAATGAGGGATCCAGTGACATTCAGTTCACTATGTCATCAAGTATGAAACAATTAATTTCTTGGACCTTACTTTGCAAGCTGAAGAAGACCTCATTTTCACTAGTTTGTATAGGAAGCCTACTGAGCGGAACACCTTGCTCAGATATAACTCGAACCATCCAAGGAGTCTCCGAGATAACTTGCACTATGGGCAATATTTGCGCCTACGTCGCAACTGTCCCCACAGATCCAATTATTTTAAGGAATCTGACATTCTGACAGCGCCTAAAAGAAAGAGGCTATCCGATGGGCCTACTCAAACGTGCCAAGAAAAGGGCTTGGTACTGCCCACGTGAAACATTACTGGAAGTAAAACCCAAAAGTACTCAGAGTAAAAAGATAGTATGCGTGACAACCTACAACCCTAAAAGTCATAAGATAAAGAAAATAATTAACAAATATTGGAATTTGGTAGCAACTGAAATTGGCATTACCAAACAACCACTACTCGCTTTCAAGCGTGGCAGAAATGTTAGAAACTCAGTGGTGAGTGCCTACCTCAAACTCCAAAACAACCACACTTAAGGAGTTAATTACATCTAACCCCTCTGACTGGGCATCACAAATGTGGACACTGTAAGACCTGCCCGCTAACTATTGAAGGAAACAGTTTCTCACATGCTAACTGTACCTACAAACAGGCTCATTTCACAAACTGCAACAGCACGAACATAATTTACGTTATCAAGTGCCCATGCGACAAACTGTATGTGGGCTAAACTACCAAAAAGGTTAAATGTAGGATCCTACAGCATATCAGCAGAAGGGGCTCCTTTAGTGGAACATTTTGTGAATTTACAACATAACCCTGAAAGCCTCAAATGGACTGTGCTTGAAAAAGTACACCTACATCCCAGAGGAGGCAATCTGTCAGCTTTGCTGAATTTTAAGAAATGCAAATGGATTCATTCCTTGAAAACAGTCACCTTAGGCCTGAACGAAATAGAGGAGACACATAAACAAATGGGACTACTTAGAAATAGATGACAGTAGGCCCCAGCAACATCCGAATGATTACTGACCTTAGCGTAGTACTCCATGTCCTTTAACACTTGGAACAAGCCACAGAGATTCTTATGCAGTTTTCCTTGTTCTCCACTGTTATCCTCCAGTTAGTGAATTCCCAAGCACACCTGTGTTTCAATATGCTTTACTTCTAGGTCACATGAACAGACTAAATTGCTTGTTCATGGCAGGGAAGTTAGACCATTCCATTATTTTGTTAGGCTTGAATTTCTATTTATCAATTGTGTTGTTAATATTCCACAGCTGGGAACGGCCTTTCATGCATGAACAAACTGTCATTACTGTGTTCTTCAAATTGTATACATCAGGTGGAGCATGTCTGATTGTGTTTTCTACCTACACATTGTTTTGAGGACTATTATTCATGGTGAGCCAACATGGCACTCTATTTTGTTCATTCAAACAATGTGTTAGTTATCGTATTGCCAATTGCATCACTTTGTTAACGCATACAGCACAAATGTTCATTTAATTTCCATGCCTCTTCAAAAGTTATTATTGATGTGAGTGGGTAACATTGTAGACATTTAACGATCATGGTTTCACACGTTAGTGCCTAATTCGACAGTGTTTAATATTGTACTGCCATAGCCGTTTATATTGTATACATTTAATGATCATGTTTTCGTACTGTTATATTGAATTCAATAATCACGCATATGCTCCACAGGCAGAATCAGTTCACACCACACTGCCGCTTTTATTTTTGTAATATAGTAACTGACTTTGGTGTCAGTACTGGAGAGTCTTTTTTCTTCGTTTTGAAGCACCGGCCTCGGTTAGGCATAGCTGCTGCACGAAACATGCACTTTAATCTCGGGCGTCACATTTGACGTACCGTTATCAATAAAATCAATTGCTCTGGAGACCGCGCTCGCAGAGCACAGGATCCTGCCGTCCGATATTTACGGAGGAGGTAACTCTCACTCGGGTGGCTAACAGGCTAATTTTATCCGGTTCCCCCGCTAAGACACTTTAAATCAATACTGCGTTTTCCTTTCCTTTTTGTCTTGCTTTGCACGCAGTCACTTTATGAAGGTCACGATTTGTTAGTGACATTGTGGAACGCCATATAAATAGAAGGCAACAGCGCAGAGCACAGGACCCTGCCGTCCAATATCTATGGAGGAGGTAATTTTCACTCGGGTGACCAACAGGCTATTTTTATCTAGTTCCCCCACTGTGACACTTTAAATCAATACTGAGTTTTCCTTTCCTTTTTGTCTTGTTTTGCCTGCAGTCACTTTATGAGGGTCACGATTTGTTAATGACATTGTGAAACGCCATATAAATAGAAGGCAACAGCGCTCGAATGCTTGCAAGCGCAAAAGGTATGTCATTAGGCACACGCGGCCTTGTCTAAATTAAGTTTTTAACAAAACCACACTGTTGCATATCCTCTGAGTAAGACTATCTCATTACTTTATTCACAGTAATTTTACAATTGCATTCCTGATCAAACAAAGCTGATCTTGAGGAACTGTATGAGTTACAGAATACCCTCTTCAGTCATCACGATTTGTAATTACTGAATCAACCTCTCAGAGGGCTCCATCTGAAATCAGGTATGGGCCTATTTTACTATGGACAATTTATTTTTGTCGGAGTCAGAATCGGTAAACTCATTAGGTTCTCTCCTATCTCTAGGGCCGACTGACATTCAGTTTAACCCCTCAACACTTTATCTTTGGCATTGATTCAACTTGAAGAATCGGTTAGTTACTTTTGGAAGTTGTTGCCCAGATTCTTCCTTGATGAGCGCATTACACATCACTTCATTCTGAAATCTTTTCTTGCAGACTGTCTGTTTACTTTCTGTCCTGAAGAAGACCCGCATTAACAATTCCATTCTATTGCTTCTGTTAGGGTCGAAACGTCGACGATTGCTGAAAGTCCAATCCTCAATAGGTCTCTTTGCCCCCAAAATGAATGTGGATTAATTTATGAGCTAGAGACATTTTTAATATATTTTGAAATTGGACACCTTGTTTTAAATTCTCCACTTGTAAATATATTTCATTCGTTTTTTGTGTCTCCTACATGTTAAATACACTGATTCTGTCACATATGCACTTTATTCACCTTGTCACTGTAAATATTCATCACTTGCACCGTTTCATTGATTGGATTACCAGACAGTCCTTTCTTATGATAATTTTTTGCATTAAATTAAACTCTGTTTTGAAAATTTCAAATTTAAGCAATTTCTTTTTCAATCACAAATGTATGTTTAACTTTGTTTGTGTTTTTGCGCCATCAGTTGATTCATTGTTTACATGAATGTTGTAAATTACAAAGAAATAGCTACACCCGACAGCACCATTGTTTGTTATTATGTACTTGAATATAGTGCACTGTTTTACTGGCAGCAAGTGTAATTTCCTCATCAAGGGGGTGATGTGGCATTTTCTGGGTTTTTGGTAGATCAGTCTTGCTGCCTGGTTTTGTGCCAGTTGTAACCTGCAGTTGAGGCTCTATGGAAGACCCAGGTAAAGGGAGTTTGCATAGTTGATCCTTGACATCACTAATGCAATAATGACCTGGATGAAGGCTTTGAAAGTAAAAAATGTACCTATCTGTCTTAGTTTGCATAGCTGCAAAAAGCAAGACGAAGTCATGGCCCCCAAAAAGGGAAGGATTAGGCCTGACAAGAGGGTTTACTTGCCAGGTTGACATGGCAGTGTGAAACCTCACACACTGCAGTGGCAGGCCTGAGACATGTTTAAGGGGCTACTTATGTGGGTGGCACAATCAGTGCTGCAGGCCCCCTAGTACCATTTAATTTACAGGCCCTGGGCACATGTAGTGCACTATTCTACGGACTTATAAGTAAATTAAGTATACCAATTGGGGATGAATCAATATTACCATGTTTAGGGGAGAGAGCACTTTAGCCCTAGTTAGCAGTGGAAAAGTGTGCAGAGTCCTAAAGCCAGCAAAAACAAGGTCAGAAAAACTGGAGGGATGTAGGCAAAAAGATGGGGGAAGACCACCTTAAGAATGTCAGGTCTAACACAGCTCATCTCGGCAACCCTCTGAAGAAATTATACCATATCATCAACATACTAAATGAGCTACACTGGTTCCTCTTACAATTCCATATCATCTTTAAAACATGCTGCATCATGTACAAGGGCCTCCGTATGAAAACCCCTACCTAGCTAAAAAAAAAAAAACTTCTCAGAGGATAATTCCGGACAAGGAGCACCAACTTTGCCAGATTGGAAACTACACCCTGCAAGAAGGAGAGAACCAGAAAACAAGCCTTTTCATCTCATGCGTGCAGGTTTGAAAACATTCAATTTGGGAAAAAACTGAAAATTCACGTCTTCACAGATTACTCTGTCTCATAGGATTACGTCTCACCGGGTAAACAAAATCTAACTTTAACCTGTCACCTCTACCCGTCACCATTTATACCCACCCAGGGCTGTCACTTGCACACTGATCCATTGGGAGTGTGCTATAGAAATACAAAAACATGCATAAATACATACAGTGCATCTTTGAATATTGCATTGAGCATGTTTCAGCAAAATTTTAAATCGGCTATCATCTGTAATTTCCAGCCATTGGCAAATACTTCCTTAGTCTCAGAAAGTCTATTTTATATTTGGACCATTTTCTTTTACCTGTCTGTCTCTCTCAAATAATATTATTTCAAAATGAAAGATGGATAGTTAAATGTCATCCTTCAAACTGACAGTGGTGAAAAAAAACAGAAAATGTAATTATGGATAGTGAGAGAAATGGTATAGATATTCCTATGAGCACATCACTCATAGAATCAACATGTTAAGTATCCTATGTTGAGTTTGATTTCAACATTTCAGATTTCATTGTCTATTTTCCATGTACTGTGAATTATTAATAGTAAGTACGTTTTAGATTGGTGACAGTATGAGAAACACATAAGACAGATCTTTGAATACTTACATTGTGACCCTATTGCTATGCATGAAGCCAGAAGAATGAGGCACATCACCAGCAGAATATGAATATTGTGTTTTTTCCAGAAAGGCAGCACCATGCAAACTAAAAAATAAAATATGTTTATTTTGAGCTCAAACAACAACATTGCATATCATTTAGTAGTTCTACTACTGTAAATTATTAGCATATGTTCTATGATTTTATTAAAATTATAAATATTAGCAGCTAGGCTCTGTGGAATAATGCCCTTATTTAAAATTCCCAAAGATGAAAACTTTCAAACTACAGGTACTGAGTATAGTTATTGGGATATAACATAAACAAGCACTGGCAAACCAATTCTGACGCTAAACGTCTAGCTTTTTATATGTCAACACCTATGTCATGATGCATGCACAAGCATGACCAGCAGTGTTGCAATGTTTTTTTATTGAATAATACCCATTCAAAGATGCCACTAATGTGCACCTATGTGTACATATAGGTCATATGCTAATGACAGAGCAAAAAAATGGAAGTGAGCAGTCCAGAAGCTGTTTGCAGCTGCCCGGCCCTCATAGAAATTAAATAATAGGTCAGACTTGTTTTTGGTATATGTGTTTTTTTGTATTAATAGGTGTATGTAGAAATTATTTGGATGCACATACATAGGCATACAGGCACACACAATCAGGGGAACATATATACACCTGGGCAACACATAGGCGGAACACACATTCAGTCAGACAATAAACATATGGGCACATGCAGGATTTGATTAGATAGAGAAATTAATGTTTGTATACAAGGATAAATAGATGGTTGGTTTTGTTGCGGGAGCATGGAATAATGGGTGGGTAGATCAATGCATGTGGTTGCATAGCTGGATTAATACAAATATGTCTGGATGTGGGTTGATGTACATGTGCTTGGGTGTGAGTGGATTATGAATGCTTATGATCGGTCAATAGATGCATAAGTGTTGGCAGATGTAGGCGGATGGATGATTAGTGATTGAAGAATAAATAGTTAAGAGGGTGATGAGTGTGAGTAGAAGGTGGATATAAAAATTTGTGAATGTGGGTAGATCATGCATAGGTGAGGGTAGAAGCATGCTCTGATGTTGTTGCATGGAACAATGAAGTAATTTCCAGTCAAAATGATCTGCTAGCAAAGAATAAACACATTAAGAACACAAAAATTCAAATGTGCTCTGTTGCAGGTATTGACTAACACAAGCTTAGCACAAAACTTTCTGAGCTGAGCCCCGACGCATTTTAAGCCCTAATTGTCTAAAACTGTAAACTTTTTGTACAATATCTTCAAGTGGTACTTTCCTATGTTTGCATCATAAGTTTAAATCTGGTTAACTGTAAGCTTTCTCAAAGCATGTTTATGTGGATAAAGGGGTTAATATAATTCAGGAATATACATGTCAAAAGCCTTGAGCTAAAATGGCTTTATATTTGCTTTCTCCTGCTTAAAATGGCCTCCTCTTCAATGCAAGTTGTGAAGATGGAATTCCTTTTTTTTAAATGTCCCTTTTCAGATCCAAAATGTACCGATGCATGTAAAGAATCTATGAATTTAAAAATCATGAAGATGTGTTTTATCTTCATCGGGATAAAAAGTATTAATAATTTTAATATATATTTTAAAATAATAATATGATCATAACCCAAGTGCTTGTTCAATAATTCGACTGATATCAGATATCATTTTATTTAGTGTAGTTTGTATTATGATTCATGCACCTGCAACCAATGGGAGAGAAAAAGAAGTAGCAGTTTTGTTAATTTGAATATTTTTGTGTCATAGAGTTTCCATTTCAAAATATGTTCTTTATTTTTTCTAATATATTTTATTTATTTTGAAATTGAAATACTTACAATGGCCCAAGAGGCCTACATCCAATGGCAAACGATAAAAACTAAAGCAAAAAGAGAAAATAACACCTGCCCTCTGTTACCCATTCCATCCCCCACCCACATTCTATCAAAAAAATACAAAACAGATCCAATTTTAAGTGTATTGTACAAAGAGAAATACAGTCGTGGATTTTTCAATACTCATCACAATAAGCTCTGTCAATTTTTCCACCTTACTAAAGTTAGCACTGTCAGGAGCAGATATTAACTTAAAGCTATTCAGCAGCAGCCACATGTCTTATACTCTCAACAATGTAATCACTACAAATTAGTTAATAAACAGATCACATGCTCTTGTCTTTCCTGCTGTCCATTGCCCCCCACTGCTGTAAACTAGCTAAACTTTCTCAAATGGCTATAACTTGTTTACCATATTCCAGTAAACTAGTCATGATGAAACAATGCACTTTTCAACACTGTCTGGGAAAATGTTTCACCTTATTAGTGCCAATTTATTACCCAAATACAGCAAAAAGCAACTGTCAACCTTTGTGAAGGGCCTTCCATTGTGTAGAAACATGTCGCCATTTTTTCTGTAACTATCGATCCGTTTCAGCAAGAAACAATTTTTTTCATCCAGATTATGAGGCAAATGCAGAAAATCTATAATCATGCGCAAAAACCCAGCGACCGCAGATTTGCATAATTCCAGAGGCCCTGACTCTAATTTCAGAATTTCAGAATTTTTCCAGTTTTAGTTGCACTTTAACTGTAGTTTATTAGGCGAATTTCAGACAGAAACATCTTTAAGGTGCTATAAAATTGGCAACAATAACTTTGATTTTACCTTTGCTTTTTCTTTAAAATGTGTTAGCTCTGCACACTCAACCAGCAACCATCCCCCATTGTGCAAAGGGGTTGGCCATAGGGCCTGGGCTCTGCCTAAGCCCTGCGCCAATCCCTTCTCTACCAGTGTTACTCTGCTGTACAGGTCATTGGCAGTGCTCAGAAGGGTTTTGTTGCTGCACTTGGTCTCATGCCAGGCACTTCTCCCAGCCCTTCTTGGACAGCCAACTCCAGTGCGCATAGACTGCAGAATGGCAATTGCCTTTTTCTTTTTGTATATACATATTTTTGGGGATTTATGGATCAAAACTTTCCTGTCTTAGTGCTGTGGACCAGTGCAAGCTTCCCTCGCTGGTATGGATTCAAGTGATCTCCATGAATCTGGGGATGATCTACATGGGAGAATCTAAAATCCACACATCATTCCAGGATCCGTGGAATCCGCGAGAAAATCTATTTTTTTTTTATTTTAAACACAGGGAAGTTGTCCCTTTGGGATTCCACCCAAGGGTCAGGGTGTTCCATTACAGGACTTAGGGACCAAGTTCCCAAGTCCTGTAATGGCTGCCACAACATTTTCTTTTAATGTTGTGGCAGCCAAATAGATACTTTTAAAGGATCAAAAGAACTAGGTATCTCTAAAAATATTTTACCTTTAACATCATCATGTCCAATTCAAGCTCTTCTTTACATTCTAATTTCAGAAAAAACTAATTAACAAATTTGTTGCAAAAGTAAATCCAACATTAAGGGGCCGATTCCGATCTCGGCTGGTAGGGCACCGAATCGGATTCGGCTTAACCAGATCCGATTCGGAGCCCTCGTTTCCGACCGATTCGTGCATGCGTCCGGCCAAGCGAGTACGATGCGAGCGTACGCGAAATCGCCGACCGACTCGTTCGCGCGTCCCAACCGCTCCGACCGACTCGCACGGTCACGACTCGCACCGCGCAATGGAGACGTTCCCCGACCGAGCCAGTACGATGCGCGCCTCGAACAGTCCGACCGACTCGCGCCGTCCGGCTCCAAGGAGCAGTCGGAGCCGTACTTCGGGGGTCCGTGTCGGACCCCCCTGCACGCGTAGCCGCGCGAGTCGCACACAGGGGGGACCCATGGGTCCCCCCTACACGTGCAGGTACGGCGCGACCCGCATCGACACGCCCTTGTTCGCGTCGTACCCATTGAGTCAATGGGAGCCCGTGTACGCGCTGTACGACCGGCTCCCATTGACTTCAATGGGAGTCTGACCGAATCGAGTCCGATAGCATACGGACGCATCGTACTCGTTCGGTCGGGCTGCTAGGGTCCGATTCGGTCGGAAATCTCTCCGGGTCCGGCTCGGTCGGAGAGATTTCCTGCCCGAATCGGAATCGGCCCCTAAATGTATATTATACATTTTACATAGAGTATAGTATTCTCCGGAGAAAATGGTTAAATAACAAACTATACAGATGCTCCAGTCCAAATGCAGACTTTATTCATCTAGCTTAGAATTGCTGGAGATACTGGCTGTGTGGAGTGAGTGACTGTGGGGTGCTAACCGCTAAGGAATATCTGGCAGTTGCAGGTGGTGGTGGAAGTTAAAAACTGCAGGATTGGCAAAGCAGATGTAAAGCAGCTCGTCTCAACGTTGAAGACTGCAAAAGCAATGGACACCCACAAGAGGAAGATTTGCACCTTCAAAATCTTTGGGGCAGGCCAGCTCTCTAAAATACTAGCAGCGGAGACAGCGCATAGATCATTGTGTCTCAAGCCTGTGCTTGACACCACACTGCGCCCTATCATTGCCCTACTTTTTAATTACCTTGGGTGAAATTGTAAAATTGGCAAGGGGAAAGAAAAAAATCCAAAATGATGTTATATCCATTCTCATTCTATGCTGATTTTTCTTCACGTTTTCAAGATGCCAGACAGACGTTAACTCCAATAAAGAAAATACTACAGGAACGTGGTATGCAATATGCTATATCTTTCACTACTATACTTCACCCTTCAAGGGAAAATTCACCGCTTCTCAGACCCCAAGGAAGCCAATTCATTTCTATATAAACAATCAAAGGACAAATGGGGAATCCCAAGCCAGGTACAATACAGAATGGCAAATAACGCAAATTAAGTGGAATAGGATCTGTCATTGGCGCTGGTGGTTTGAGCATTGTGTCTCCTGAAGAACAAATTCTGGTCTGCTGATCTACACTAATCCCAGGCACTTATAATTCTCCGGATATTTTTGAGTGGCGTACCGGATGGACAGCAGACTGGCAAGATGAGTATATACTGGTAGCCTGCTGGGCACAAACTACATCCCTGTGTGCTCAAACTGAGGTGGATATAAAGATATCGCTGTTGTTTCTCTAGTCC
Organism: Calotriton arnoldi; assembly: GCA_963921515.1. Classification (NCBI taxonomy): domain Eukaryota; kingdom Metazoa; phylum Chordata; class Amphibia; order Caudata; family Salamandridae; genus Calotriton; species Calotriton arnoldi. The sequence continues at coordinate 157,054 of CAWUFW010017316.1, read as the reverse complement.
AACCTAGCAGATTGCTGATATAGTAATTTAGGAAATTGTTACAAACATGTATTGATTGCAAAGTAAAGTAGCTAAAAATGGGATTGTATGGGACATCTCTGGGTGACTGCGGCCCTAGTGTGTGGAGGGGATGCAGGTGGTAAGATATTACAGCCTGGTTTGAATATGGTTCAAGTTTTATAATGCAAGCACTCCGAGGTGAAAATACACCCATCTCACAGATGCAGAGTTCACTCTACTACAAATGGAGAAGGCTAGAGAGGACTTTGCCTAGGGGAAAGTTCTGAAAATAATCACATAGAATGTTGGGGGTTTGGCTAACCAGCACAAATGTCACCAAATACTGGCATGCCTCACTAAGCACAATATAGAAGTAGTATTTTTGCAAGAGCCCCACTTGGAGCCTGGAGCCTGACAAAGTAACAGACTTTGCCAGAACTTGGGGAGACTGTTGCTATTTTTCATCAAATTACATTTACTTGAGGGGAGTGGGCATATTTAGTAAGTGTTATGCAAATTATGAACATATCAAAACAATAGCAGATGAGGACTGCTGCTGTCTCATATATCAGGGAATGATTTATAGAAGGCACGTAATCCTAATCAATTCAGACACATCTATGGTCGACTCCCTGATGTCCTTCCCCCATATCATGTTGCAATGTCAACCATGAAATAATCACACAATAATCTGGGGAGGGATTACAACCTTGTTCTAGACCAAAACTGTACAAAAGACATAGACAGGCATCATAGAGGGGCTCCATGTTAAATATTATATCTTATAGCAAATTGGAAGACATTTTGAGAGAGACACCCGCTGGAAAACATTTTTACCTTTCACTCCTCGGTCCTTGGTTCATCCTCATGGCTGTATTTCTGGTATGACACTAAATGCAAAATGGGCTAGTCCAAATCAACCATACACTTTCCCAGAACACTCTCAGACTGTGGAGCTATCGTTGGTTCTTCCCAACAATTAGCAGCCCCAATATATCTGGTGCTTACATGATAATTATGTGTTAGAGCAAGTATTTAGGAAGGAGATCAGAGAGCTACCTTATCCTATTATGCCACCTATAAAGAGTTAATCAAACCTGGTGCATCATTATGGGAAGCCTATAAAGTTTTGATTCTATGGGAATGTATTCCATAGAGTAGTGGTGTAACAAAATACAATTAAGATCAGTTGTCAGGGCTTAAGAAGAAAATACACAATTTAGAGTGGCAATATGATGATAATAATCATGTGGTCCTCAACCAGATGCTAGATAGGATCAGGGAGTTAAGAGATCTGGCTGTATGGGAGGCACACAGTTAATCAGGGGAGAATGGATCACTTGTCCTGTTTTTACCAGGGTCTAGGGTTCTTACCGTCTTAAAAAAAACCTCATTCACGTATTGTTCACAGTAGCGGTATATCTTGGTTGTCCCCTTCTGTTTTTTACGTGAAAAGCATCATCATTGGGTCTTATCTGTGCTTTCCTCCACCAGGAGGGAGACCAACTGGTTATTCGCAGTAGTGATCAGAGATGGTGATCGGGAGAGGTGAGGGGGACAGTGAAGTGAACTTAAAATTGCCTCCTTGCCACTGGTTCAAATTTATTTAGTCAGGGGTGGGGCAAGATTAAAAAGAATTGCGTTGCGTAGATAGAAGGGCTACTGATCTATAGCACCTCTGTCAAGAAATGGGTGGTCGAGCGGTCGACATGTTTCAGCCCCATTGGTGCCCAGTCGGGTCGGGGGGCTTTCTTCAGGACCGGATTTGGCAAAACACTATTGCGTGTCCTGCGTAGGTAAGTATTTGCACTTACCCTCTCTTCTTAGGGCGTCAATAAGTGCGCTGTGGTGTTATGGGTCAGTTGTACCTATAACTCTTAATTAAGGGCTTGGTGGCTCCCTCGGAGGACGTTCGGAGCGAGCGTACTTCTACGGTGAGAAGTCTTGCTCCCTGCTTGTCTCCAACCATCTGACGTGCTCCGGTCATATGGGAGGCACACCATAGCAGCAAATACTGCACGGCAAGAAAATATGGTGAAGGAGAACACCCGGGATGAATGCAAGCCTCAATGATTTGACAAAATGGGTGGCCAATAATGTTCTCAATATAGTGACTGATGATGAGCATGCTGTATATGATTCCCCTGAAATCCTAGAGGCTTTTGTGCAATTTTACACCACGCTATAAAGATCCGGTCTATCGAAGTTGAGGTGTGATATTCATGCATACCTAGACAGGGCATCTTTGGCATAGTTGAACCTAGATCAACTAACCCCCTTTGACAGCCTATCTTAGCCGAGGAAATTGTGGGAGTTAATAAACAGTTAAAAAATGTCAGGGCTCCAGGTTGCAATGGCTTCTCAGCAGAGTTTTACAAGAAAATGCTGAGGACTTGATTCTGATTCTGATTGAAGTATATGATGAGGCATACCAGAGGGGCACACTCCTCCATACTGTGCAGGATGTGATAGCCAGACAACCCCCATGAGTTGTGCAGGTCATATTGACCCTTATTTCTGTTAAATGCTGACAATAAAATATGAACTAAACTCTTTGCCAATAGAGTGCTGCTACTCATGCTTGCATTGAAGAGAACAGATCAAGCCGGTATTATTCCGTGTATATACACTGCGGAAACACTGTGCACCTTATTTGCTGTCACATATCAAATTTACCCAGATATGGGGGCCTAGCAACTTATTTTGATGCAGAAAAGGCATTTGTCTTTATTGAGTGGCCTTTCCTGTTTTCAGTACTTGAGCAGATGGGGGCTGGTAGCGCCTTTCTGCACTGGATTACAATAATCTATACATACTCATTGCACAGAAATAAACAAAATAAAAAAGACTTTCTAAGCCGGTGTATATAGGTAGGGGAACCAATCAAGGATATCCGTTGTCCTCCCTCATGTTCGCCCTATTTATAGATCCATCGGTGTGTATCTTACGGCCGAATCACAATGGACGGGTGATACGGTTGGGGAGGTATTAGACCTGACATCCTTGGTGTGGTCTTCCCCCAAATTTTACTCCTTCACCAGTCCTGTTTTCCTTTTTTGTTTATGGCATTAGGACTCTCTGCTCTTTACCAATGCTAAAACATTAGTGCACATAGTATATGACATATGTACACTATCCCTGTAAACTAAATGCTGCTAGTGGGCCTGCAGCACTCATTGTGCCTCCCACTAAATTAGCTCTTTAAAATATGTGTCAGGCCTGACATTGCAGCCTGTAGTGCGTTTTAAACTGCCAATTTGACCTGGCAAAATAAACCTTTTACCAGGCCTAAACTTTCTTTTTAATACATATAAGGCACCCCAAAGGTAGGCCCTAAAGGCCCATTGGGCAGGGTGCATTGTATTCAAAATGTAGGGCATGTGTTCTTAGGTTTTACATGTCACTGTAGAGTCATTTTCACTACAGTGAGGGTTGTCTCTCCCATTGAGTAACATTGAGTTACAATATTACATTTAATAAGTGCTGCCTTTTGACTGAGAGCAGATAGGGTTATCAAGTTTAGACTCAAATGAATTGTAATTTGAAATCCCCTTTAATGGTGAAGTTGGACTTTAAGTCGCAATTCTGAAAATGCTACTTTTAGAAATTTGGCATTTTCTTGTCCAGACCATTTGGTGTCTGAGGGGAGTGTCCTTGGTCACATGACCCCTCTGTTGGGCTTTGCAAATTCTTCCTAGATAGTAAGACAAAAGGGGACTAGATCTTGGCAGTATCGACCAACCTGTCAGGATGGCTTGGCCGGAGTTGTTCCCTGTCCCACTTACAATTCAAAGGGCTTGCCTTCAGCACACACAAAGGAATCTGACACTAGACTTTTGTCCACTCAGAGTTCTTGGACCCTGGCAGATCAAGGGAAGGACTTTCCAGATTCAGATGTGGGATTAGCATAGAAAATTCTACCACTTTAAAAGCTAGCATGAGGTATAAATATTAGACCCTCAGAACACCTCTTCAGTGCACTCTTGGACATGTGGAATACTTCAGAAGCACTGCATTGTACCTCAGAGGATTGCCCTGTTGTTTGAGCCCTGCCTTGTTCCCATGAGGACTGCCCTGCTGCTTGAAGGCTTGCTATGTTTCTTGAAGGACAACTGGACCATTTCATAGAACCCATGACCACCAGAAGTTATTCTAAGGGATAGTTGGCTGGCCTTCTGTGTGAGCTACAGGGGCATATCAAGCTCCAGAGATGTTTGACCCGGCACCTGGCCTCTGCTGGAGTGAGTTCTAACCCCCAATTGGTGCTCCCCAGGCCCTGGATCCTTGGACATTAAGTTAGAGGTGCTACTCATGCCCAATCATAAAACTTGGTACTTAGATCAATTTTCACCAAATCGTGCCAGAAGAATGAACAGAAAACTGGGACCTACCTGCCGTTCAGACTCCCTTTGCATTAGCTCCTGTGACATTATTTTCCCCAGCAGCAAATCCTGTTTAGTGGGACCTTCGAACAATGGTATCCAGGCTTTTGGAGCCCCCTTCAGCTTGATGGCGACAGGCTCCCCATCAAGAACAAAAACCTCCTTGGCCTGGAAATGTGACTTCTCTTACTCAAAACTTTTTCATGCCATTGTTGATGACTTTACTGAGACCCGGGTCAGAGCTCCACGGTGACGACGAGTCCTCGTACACAGCCTGCTGCCTTGCCCCACTAAACTCCACATTCTCCTGGATTTTTCCAAATTCTAAGTCCGAAGATAAGCCGAGCCCAGGCCCAATCCACCTTGTACATCTGCCCCACGCTCCATCGTGGTCAGCCCTAACATTGGACTTTGACCCGGTCTGGCACATCCAGATTCCCGAGGTTGATTCTTTGATCTTTTAGGTGATAGATTTCACAAATAAATTAATGATTCATAACTCCAATTCCACTGATTGGATTTAATTTGTTTTGGTGTCATTTTATTTATTAGAATTTATCCTATTTTTCTAAATTGGTATGGGATTTTTACTGTGTTGTGTTTTCACTTTATGACTGTGTGCTGCATAAATACTTAATACCTCTAAGTTAAATGCTTCTAAGTTAAGACACTGATTTTGTGCCAAGCTACCAGAGGGTTAAGCACAGGTTAATTTAGTGACTTTTGTGGTTCACCCTGACAAGGATTATGGTTGATGCTTGATTAGGGCTTTCCCCACCACGCCCCAATCGATAAACCAATTTCTTACAGTAGGCAATATTTGCTTCCATCCCTACATGCAGATTATGTATTACTACTGATCAAAGATCCCACACAAAATTAAACCCAGTAATACATGAAATTATAGGCTATGGTAGGTGGTCAGGACTGCAGATTAACTGTTCCAAGACAGTCATGGTCCCATTGACAGCTGGCACCTCCAGGTCCAGCATAAATTCCCCATTATCTCTTTACCAATATATTTTCGATCCTCTATACAAAGCATTTGTTGTCCAGTTCAGGATGCTCATGATTGAACCAATGTGGGCAGGAAAGCAGCCCAGAATTAGCTGGGTAAAGTTAAAACTGTCATACAACAAGGGCATGCTTTGGTGCACCAAATATCAAGATTAATTATTTAGTACTGCAGGCTAAGTTTACGAGTCATTGGGTGTACAATTGCAGACTATGATTTGGAAATGAGGAGGGTTTCTCTGACGGTGACAGGGAATCCAATTGAGGGTGTGCTATGTTAAACAGCAGCTAGTCTGACCTTTAAAATTAACACAGGTGCACAGTATAGGCCTGGTCCCAGAAGGCCTCACTAGGGAGTAACCTGCTCAGATACTCACCTCAGCCCAATATCTCGGAACTTAGGCTGGGGCCTAGGTGTGAGGTGCCCAACGTGCATTTATGAGCCATCTCTTCAGCTTCTTGCGGAACTCAAGATGTGAGGAGGAGGCTTGGATGGGTTGAGGGAGGTTGTTCCATGTCTTGAATGCGATGTAGGAGAATGAACGCTCTCGTATGTGGGGAATGTGTGCCAGTGAAAATGAGGCAGAACGTAGCTCTCTGGTGGGTTTGTGAAAGTGTATGCAACGATTCAGGTATTCTGCTCCTGTGTTGTGTAGGGCTTTGTATATGTGCATGAGAAGTTTGAATTTGCTGCGCTTGTTGATGGGGATCCAGTGAATGTTCTTGAGGTGTGGTTTGATGTGGGTGTGGCATAGGAGGTCGAGTAAACATCTTGCAGAGGTGTTCTGGATGGTCTAGAGTATGTGTAGGAGTTTTTTGTAGATTCTGGCATAGAGAGTGTTGCCGTAGTCTAGATTGCTGGTCATGAATGTTTGTGTGACGGTCCTTCTGGTGTTCTGAGGCAACCATTTGAAGATCTTTCATAGTATGTGTAGGATGTGGAAGCAGGAGGTGCACACTGCATTGACTTGGGCCGTCATGTCCTAGATATCTTGTGTGGTGTGCTGATGTGGGTGTTGGTGTTGGTCCTAGTTTCAACGGCTATCAGGTGGAGCCCCATGCAGAGGTCTTGTTGTCAAACACCAGTACTTCTGTCTTGGAGGTGAGCTGCAGGCAGATGATTTACATCCAGGCTGCTACCATGGTTGTGCAGTTGGTGAAATTGGTTCTGGTGGTGGTTGTCTTGTTCGTAAGGGAAAGGATGAATTGGGTGTCATTGGCAAAGGAAATGAAGGTGATGTCTTGTGATCAGATGATGTTGGCAAGCGGTGTCATGTATATGATGAAAAGGGTGGGGATGATCCCTGTGGGACTCTGCATATCAATCACTTGGTCTCTGATGTAACATCACTAATATCACCATTGTCATACACAGCATAGATTTAATGGGCATACACGTGTGTGTCCAAAGCATGGAAATAGCATAAGTCATGGAGGCAACTGTGATTGTTGAAAGTTATATGGTGCATTATTTACAAATCACTTAAATTTGGGTTCCAAGTATTACTCCCTGTTAACAATATAAAGACTCAGCGCAACTGATGTGAGTTGCAGAGGTATGTTTGAAAGTAGGTTGTGGCTTAAAACCAAAGGCTGTTTCAAAAAATATGCTAGAAAGGCCAAAGCTTCTGTTGACAATAGATTATCCACAAGTGAACATGCTCATGTTAAATTGTTGTAATGCAGTGTAATGGACAATTTGTGTGTAGTATTTATGTTTAAAGGGTGTGGAAACTTGGTTCCAGAAAGTTACTCAGAATTTGGTGGAACTCCGGATTATTTCATAATGTAGAACGTAAGGGTGTTCCACTTAGAGGTGGCTTGTTTCACACTGGCACTGCAAGCATGGCTCTAAGGTTGTATTCCATTGTGCCCACCTCAGGATACGGTATTTTACCAAACTATGGCGATTCCTGCATGGGGCCTGGCAGAAGGTACCTTTAAAGTGGTAAATGCATAACTGTTAACCTCTTGATTTAAATTTATGGATCATGTGAAGTCTTCAAGGGGAAATCCCATTATGGTGAATAGAAACTTGTGTAGCATGTTAAGTAACATCAAGTCCACAAAACCTATACGGCATTGTCATAATAACTGGATGATGTCATCAGTGATGTCGTGTGGAATGTCATCAGTGATGTTGTTCAGCATGTCATGTGGGATATATTACGTGAGATCATAAGCAGTGCATGGCAGGGGTGCAAGTTATAGTTAGCTTAGTAAACTATCACTTGCGGATGTCAGTATTCTTTCGCTTTTTAAAAATGTGTTTTTATCTTAACTCCTGACAGTAATGGCGCATTAACCTTCGACTTTTTCAGTGCATTTCTGTTTTTTTAATCATGTTCAGCCAATGTCCCTGCTGCGCACAGCTTTTGCCCTGCGCCTAACATGACACTTGCGGCCAACCTCACTGTGGGCGACAACCCTCCTACTGCACATGCCAAAGGCCAGGCCCTGAGCCCAACACATGCTCCTCATGGCCTGAGCCTGTGCACAGCAGGAGATTGGGCAGAAGGCCTGGCCTCCAGCCAGGCCGTGTGACCTATCCCCGTGGGCACCAACCCCTTGCTGCACATGGCCTTCAGCCATGCACAGTGGAGGTTTGAGCACAGGCACTGGGCTATGACCAGACTCTGCACCGAACACACCACCGAGGGTGCCAAGCCCACATTTTCTTGTCTTTTTTTTCCCTTGCGGTACCACTGTACTCTAGCCATACATGCCTTTAAAGCTTCACCCCATGCTACCAAAGCACCATGCAAGGTTCCTTGGTTAGGTTTGCATGGTACTTCGGTGCCATGGGGGTGAAGCTTGAGTGGCAGTTCCCACTGGAGTTGCAGTACCACACGGGAGGGCAAAGATGAGTTCTGCGGGATTACCACAGTGTCTGCAGCCCACATTTGTTTCTTTAATTTTTCCTCTGCGTTCTCTCATGTTCCCCCACACACAAGCCATTTGGTCGGGGTGTTCCTACCCTTTCTCCAAGTCTCTGAATCTGCAATGGTGGCAGCACATTTTCTTCCAAGCTGCGGCCAGCAAATCACATAATTTGGTACGGCGAGATAAGTCCCTCTACTGATATACTGGAATGGTCAATGGGAGTAAAAGCTCTCTACGCCAAACAGGGAGCCCTGTTTATTAAATGTTTGGCACCGCTGAATATTTACCGTCCGGATAAATATCTAGCCTGCTTTGTCCTTTACTGCTGGTTGCTCTGCTGCCCGGTGCTCGGTGTTGGTGCCCTGCTGCTTCTATCCCTGGTGGGACAGGAGTCCCAGGGATCCTGCGTGCCCGAAGTTCCATTTGCCGCCATCACCCTGGTAGGGGACTACATGCCCCAGGGTGCAACGCTTCCCGCATAGGTGCCGCGAGTGAGGGGGAGGCGCTTCAATTTCCATCGCGCATAAAGCGCTGCCTCTCCCCCCGCGGCGTGGGAGCCTGCTTTGTCCTTTCCTGCCGATTGTTCTGCTGCCCGGTGCTCGGTGTTGGTGCCCCGCTGCTACTATCCCTGGTGCGACAGGAGTCCCAGGGATCCTGCGTGCCCAAAGTTCCATTTGCCGCCATCACCCTAGTAGGGGACTACATGCCCCAGGGTGCAACGCTTCCCGCACAGGTGCTGCGAGTGAGGGGGAGGCCCTTCAATTTCCATCGTGCATAAAGCGCTGCCTCTCCCGCGGCGCAGGAGCCTGCTTTGTCCTTTCCTGCCGGTTGCTCTGCTGCACGGTGCTCGGTGTTGGTGCCCCGCTGCTACTATCCCTGGTGGGACAGGAGTCCCAGGGATCCTGCGTGCCTGAAGTTCTATTTGCCGCCATCACCCTGGTAGGGGACTTCATGCCCCAGGGTGCAACGCTTCCCACATAGGTGCCGCGAGTGAGGGGGAGGCGCTTCAATTTCCATCGTGCATAAAGCGCTGCCTCTCCCCCCGCAGCGCGGGAGCCTGCTTTGTCCTTTCCTGCTGGTTGCTCTGCTGCCCGGTGCTCGGTGTTGGTGCCCCACTGCTACTATCCCTGGTGGGACAAGAGTCCCAGGGATCCTGCGTGCCCGAAGTTCCATTTGCCGCCATCACCGTGGTAGGGGACTACATGCCCCAGGGTGCAACGCTTCCCGCACAGGTGCCGCGAGTGAGGGGGAGGCGCTTCAATTTCCATCACGCATAAAGCGCTGCCTCTCCCCCCACAGCATGGGACACGCGTGGGCCGCGCCCGGGCGAAGCCTGGATCAAGGGCGGGCGCGTCCTTGTCTGCCATTGCCAGGAAGAGGCAGGGCAGGGCCACCTCTCTTGGCCTTGCTCTTTCGGACCATTTTGGCTAAGACATTGCTGGTCTCTTTCTACGATTCAATGCCCGCTCCGCAATGAACTGTGGTATCTGTTCCAGTGGATTCCCTGGAAGCAAACGGGGGTGAGCATATGCAGTGAGAACTTTTAGACTGTTTTAATCTGTACATGGGAAGAGTCCTGTATCCCACCTTTTATACTATAATGGACTGGGTTGATTTCCTGCCACCTTTTTGGTAAGTTCCCTATTGATCTCTGCATGATTAAGTTTATAGACATCTAATCAGTGACTGTATCTCTGTATGCTCTAACAGAGCTCGAGTGTTGTGGGTCCTAGCAAGAGGGACATTTTTGGCTTGCCCTAGTCTTGCAATGGGGAAACGTACTTGCGCTCCCAAACAGTCTCGCCCACAAACATCCACCTCTTCCTTGTTACCCCTGACCTCTATCAATAGAATGTTACAGAGGGCAATAGTGGCGGTAACTTCAGAAATAGAACTCACCGAAAGGCACCTGTCTCTAACCCCAGATCTCTGCCTTCCGCTAACAGACCAATCTATTTCCAAAACCCCCACTCCACCTTTCTCACCTCGAATAAACGTGCCCCAGACATCCCTGCTACAGGAAGTCGCCCCTGAAACAGAAATTCATAAGGGGGGTGCTACCCTTACCTCACATAAGATTGGGAAGCGCAAGCAAGTAAGTGGGGGATACCTAAGAGTAAGAAAGCTAAAGGATGGCTTACAACTAGTATGGAGCCCGTGGATACCCCTAATTCAATTAGAGATTGTACTGCTAATACCCAAACTGGCTTGGTCTACCCATTTTGGGTGCAGAATATTGTTGGAGATTTACTGGCTCAATTCAAAATCATTGTAAAGGAAGAGGTTGCCCCTCTAGTAGATCGCATACACAAACTAGAAACACTGGGGGGTACCAGGCAAGTAAACATGGGTAGCAACCCAATACAATCTATGTTGAAGGGGACTGATTTTAGCTGTCAGGCAGAAATCTTAGGCCCAACACCCGAAGACACCGCAGGGATCCAAAGGAGCCAGGACTCTATTAGCTCATGGGGTCCTAGTTGGCCCGATAATCAAGCCAATAGGAGTGACAAAACCGTTAAGTCACCTCTACCAAGACTAGGTCTACACCAGGCACAAGCCCATACGACCCACATAACACGCAGGAATCTTAATTCCGAGGTCAGGAACCACACCCTTAGCAGCAACTAGGCAGAGCGAAAATAAAAGCACCCCTACCCCACCAGAGCCCAGCGAATCTAGAGAAGGGTATGGGGGGGGAGAGAGTACAGAGGGAAGTATAGAAGCAATAAACCAACCCACTATTAATTTACCCCCAGCCTCATCTCCCTATGTCATCGTGCTGACAGGGGTACCAGTGCTTAAAAATGGCCAGCAAGAGTCACATCTGGATCTTAGGAACAAAAGCCTATTCTGGATGGCAAGGTATAGACAGTTTCCCTACGACAGGGCAGGAGAAATATTAATGGTTCGCAGAGTTGGTTGGGTGGGAAATAGTCCAAAGACGAAACAGGGAGACTGTGTAGTTATACATTTTAGAAATCCCCAGACCATATGCTGGCTACTAAGACAGAAACTTAGCCCCCCAGAATCCCACACTGAGATTCAAGCACTACCACTGGACCACTTTTACTCCCGGTGCCGAATACCAGATAGGGCGAGTACCTCTTTAGATTCTGGCAGATTGCCACTGAACCACCAGAATAACGGCTGTAGCTATCCCTCTTTCGGACCCTTGCTTTTTAATGTACCTGTAAGAAACAGATTTGAGGGCCTTGAAGAAGTGGATTGACAAACAGAGAGAGAGGGAATAGAACCGGGGATGAGAACTAAGGGGCATCACAGTGAATCAGAGGAGGCAAGCTGGGACCAACCAGGCCAGTCCTGTAGCCCTGGGGTAGGGATAGATACACGGGATTTGGTTATGATAACACAGCAGGTAGATGGTGACATGACAAAGCCAAGGGTAGAGTCCTCAGGCCTAACAGCGTCTCTAACCCTTGATCTTCCAAACCCAGTGATATGGTGACAAAACAACCTATTAGGATATCTGGTAATCTCCCCTTTGCCCTCAATGGTAAACAGAATCAAGGAAGGAAGCTAAAGGTCCTATCCTGGAATGCTGCCGGCCTGAAAAGTAAATTGTCCTGTCCTGATTGGGGGCTTTTTGTGGACCAGTTTGATATTTGCCTGCTCCAGGAAACGTGGGCACGACAAGATTCTTTTAAGGGGGGGGTTTGCGTCATTTACCATCCCAGCCATCTCGGGAGGGAGGGGCAGACCGTCTGGGGGTCTATGAATTTGGGTAGGCTCACATCTTGGTTGTACAGCCAAACCACTGGACTCCCTGTCTAATGATATCCAATGTGTAGTACTCAGCTTTCCTAACAAGCTGGAACTGGCTCTTATCAACATTTACTCCCGCCCTGTTAGTAAGAGCAAGGAATCTCCTACTTTTGACCAACTGAGTTCTTTTATCTCTACAATCCCCCCGAACATATGGGTGATAGTGGGGGGAGACTTTAATTGCCAATTTGAGCCGCTACCATATATGATCGACACAATCCCTACTGAGGAGGATGCACACTGTTTAATTCCTGAGCCACAAATTCCTCCAATAAAGGCCTGGTCCCCGCTCGCAACCCAGATTAATGCATTTACATTGACCCACTCCTGAGAGCATGCAACGGTCGCACAGCCTCGGACACACCAGGGAACCTAACATTTAACAAAGTAGGCCAAGCCTCTCTCCTTGATTACATACTAGTGGAGACTAGGTTATGGCATAGAGTCCTTGATTTTGCTGTCCTTCCACGCCACGATAGCGATCACAATGCCTTATCTCTGGTATTAGAATTGCCGGACCCAGGAAGTGCGCTGACCACCAGTACCCCACTAGACAACAGATTAACGCTCTCCAATAACAGGAAAATAATTAATTGGGGGGCAATACAGCAGTCACCGGGAAAGCTGCCTGCATTATATGCAGCAGTAGTCCCGGTCCTAATAGAACTAGGAGAAGCGGCAGTAGCGGCGGGTACCGCCGTTCCTATTAATAAAATTACAGATCTACATGCAGGGCTGATATCTAAGCTGGCTGATGTTTTTTACCCAGAAACTTGCACTAAGGGGAAAAAAAGGATCATACGATCATGGTTCAATGATACCTGACGCAAGGCCAAACGGGCTCTATTTGAGGCCATCAAAGCCAAAGATAAGCCACTCACTAAACAAATGAGGGCGCTGTATAAAGAGACTACACGGCTAGCGAAAAAGACATGATGGGACGCTTTAAAAACTGCTCTATCTACCAAAAATCTAAAAGAGTTCTGGTCCATAGTTAGCACGGGCAGTAGTGAGGGTAAGCCAGCACTACAACCTAATATAGCAGGAGAAGCTTGGGAAGTGCAATTTCAGGCCTTATACTCCACAAAGAAAGTACCCGGCCCCCATGTTGACCCACCTGTAACTTTACTTAGGGCTAATCATAGGGGTGGGCGGAATTTGCGTAGTCGCGCTATGCAAAGCTCCGCGAAACGGTAAAAAATCTCCGCGAGCACGCAAAAGTTCAGCGAACACGCGGAATTGCTTGTTTCGCCCATTCGCAATGCTTTTTTCCTGTTCGCGAACGCGGTTTGCGTGCTCGGGGAGAAATATCTCGCGAACATGCATTTTGAAAGCGCGAACGAGCAAAAAATTCCGCGAAGCCGCGGTTCGCTGAATTTTTGGTAATTCCGCTTCTCCGCGAAATTACCCAAATTCCGCAAATTCCGCAAGCGGAACGGAATTTACCACCCAGGCCTAATAATCATGTAGAAGCTATCGAGTTTACTCTGCTCGAGGTTGAAAATGCGATAAATAAGCTCCCTCCAGGCAAAGCACTAGGATTGGACAAGATCCCCGGGGATCTCTTCCGGGACGAACCGAAAATCTGAGGACCTTATCTTCAGGTTCTATTTAATGCTATTATGAAGGGTATGCCAATCCCTGAAACCTGGACAGGGGCAGAAATAGTCCCAATCTTTAAAAAAGGCTCACCTCTCCTGCCAGCGAACTATAGACCGATTAGTTTGATTGACGTCACACAAAAACTCTTTACACAGGTAATTCTTGATCGCCTCCAGGGGAGAATGGAAGATCATGAGATATTAAGCCCACATCAGGCCGGATTCAGGAAGAACACTTCCAACGTTGACCAAATATATAGACTTCAACTTATATTTTGGAAAACGGTGAGAATGGAGGGTGGCAGCCTCTATTTGATTTTCGTGGATCTTAAGTTGGCTTTAGATCTGGTGCCCAGGGCAAAGTTATGGGAGGTACTTAGAGATATGGGGATCCCCCCTTACCTTCTGAGCATACTTATAAGACTGCATGAAGCCAATTTTGCCCAGGTAAGGTGTGGGAAAAGAGGTGACCTGACTTCCCGAATCGCAGTTGAGTAAGGCAGGGTTGTGTGCTCGTACCCACCCTATTTTGCCTCTTTGTCAATGCACTGATTGCCCATCTTACCGAGGTGAGGGATAATGACGCCCCCAAACTGGCAGGTACCAAGGTCCCAGCAATGATGTTTGCCAACGACACCCTTCTAATGTCGAAATCCCCCATAGGCCTTCAGAGGGTCCTGGATAGCCATCTTTTGTAACAACAGGGGGTTGGAGATCAATTCACAGAAGACAAAGTTTATGGTCTTCAATCCACCCAAGACATCTCATCCCAATCCATGTCTAAATGGCACCATGCTGGATAGGGTGACGGTATTTGAATACCTAGGGGTCACCCTGACAGAAAACATGGAGTGGGGCCCACAAATTGTTAAAGCCGAGCTCAAGCTAGCCCAGACTACTGGAGGAATTATTAAACTATTGAGAAACTCCTCCTCCAAACCTGCTGGGCCCATAGTGGAGATCTATAAGGTGCAGGCTAGGGGTGCGACAATGTATGGGGCTGAATTATGGGGGCACTGTTGTTGTGGAGATGTGAGCAAAAATCAGAAAACAGTTTTATGAGAAAGATTCTGGGTCTCCCTTCCAGCACCCTCCTCACCCCCCTACGGCTGGACCTAGGAATTAGACCTATTGAGGAGGAGATAGGTCTCAGACCCTTAACTTTTTGGCGCAGACTATGGGTGACCCCGGAATTAGCAGTTCATAGAGCGGAATTAAAAGAGATATTGAGCTTTCCAGGTGCAGCAAAAATCCCTTGGTTCATGTACATAAAAAAAGAATGTAGTAGGTTGGGAAAACCTAGCCTGTGGAGTAATCCAGAGGAAGCGTGCTTTGCAATTTCACGTTCCGAAGTGGTAAAAGCCTACCGAATGAGCAAGCTACAAGAGGTCCAAGGGAGCCCGTCCACAGGACACATTTTTTTTTCAAAAAACCTTTATTGAGGATTAAACACAGCAAAGTTACAAAATTGCACCATGACAAAATAATATGCACTGCAATATGACGTAAAATAGCAAAGATTACCACATACATGTACCACAAAAGACAATATAAATTAAATGAATCAGGGAAACACCAGAACAATAATAAGGAATCACCGTAAGAGGCACCATGTGAGAAAAAGGGGGAGACACTGAGAGTCAGGGGAAAAGGGGGAGCAGTGAGGAGGAGACTCATTGACCTTCACCAGCGGCCGCTGCGGGCCGAGCACCGGCGGGGAGCGCGGGAGAGGTCGCCGGGCGCTGGGAATTGTGACTCTGGAGGTAGGAGATAAGCGGTCCACAGATATCAAGTGGGCGGGATCTGGCAGGCATTAAGTCCCAGAATTCGGACAGGAAAGTCTGGCAGCGGGAAGCATCCTCCAGTCAAAGGGCCACCTTCGGTGCAGGCCTGCGACCCCAACACATGGAGACCCTGCGCCGCGCGAGGACGAGTAGCATAGCAATCAGTCTATGGGAGGCATCTGGACAGAACTTGACAAAGCCTAAAAGGCAGAGCAGAGGATTGGGTTGGACCAGAGAGGAAGTGATCTCAGATATTACCGCGCAGACCTCACGCCAGTAAGCGGAGACCTTGGGGCACAGCCAGGCGAGGTGGGATAAGTCAGCCGCAGGTGCAGAGCAGCGCAGGCGACTGTCATTGGCAATGAGTCCCATCTTGTGCAGCTGCGCAGGGGTCCGATAGAGCCTGTGTAGGTACTTGAAGTGGATAAGTCGCAAACGGTAGTTAGGGGAGAGGCGTTTAATCTGAGTGCAGCAATACAGCCAATCGGTCTGGGAGATTTCGATACCTAGGTCCTCCTCTCACACCATGCGCTCCCTGTCAGTGGAGATGGAAGAATCCGCCAGTGTGTGAGCGTATATTTTGGTAACCAATTTCTTTGGGGAAGGGACGTGTAGAGGAGATTGAGAGTGGCCATCGAGGAGGGAGGTTGGGGGAACGAGGGGTGAAGCTTCTTACAGACCGCCCGGAGTTGGTAATAAAGCAAGGTGTCCATAGGGCCAGAGTCAACAGCAAGTGTATAGAATGTGTTTCCAGGGTAGAGATCGGATACAGTGGAGAGCCCAAGACGAGTGGCGTGTTTCACCATCCCTGAAGATTGAAGAGGAGAAAAAGCCGAGTGGTGAGCAATGGGCATCGCAGCCACAGAAAGCATGTCCGAACCTGAGATTTTCCGGAGCCCCTCCCAGGCCCAGCGCAGGGTCTCAACTGTATCGATCTCAGCACGTGGAGGCCTCACCGGGACGAATAAAGCTGTAGAGAGCGGCCATGGAGCGGCCAGGTCAGCCTCAACCGTGACGTGGGGCTGAAATGGAGTGGGATGAAGCCAGAAGTGAAGAAAACTGGCCTGGGCACTGAGGGCATAGAGTTTGAGGTCTGGGGCACTAAGACCTCCGCACGTCATATGAAGGGTCAAAATATTATAAGCAATCCTGGGTTGCCAACCGGCCCAGATCAGAGTGATCACCAAAGAACGGAGTTTATGGAAAAAAAGAGCGGTGAGGGGGATGGGGATATTGATGAATAAATATAAAAACTTCGGAAGCACCACCATCTTGGCAATGGCTATGCGACCGGCGAGAGAGAGTGGCAATCGGTTCCAGAGGGGTATCTTGGACTCCAACCAGTCCACCGTGCGGCCAAAGTTGGCTCTCCAGAGTTCATCGACGTCCCTACTCAGCCAGATCCCAAGATACCTAGTGGGCTCAGTCGCCCACACAAAGGGATAATCCGGATCAAAGGGCATCGTGGCATCGGTGAGAGGAAACAGTACAGACTTGTTCCAGTTCACCTGGATGCCAGAGTAGCCGCCAAAGCGTATCACCTTACGAACCAAAGGGCTGAGGTTCTCCTGAGGGTGTCGGACGTAGAGGGTGACATCGTCCGCGTACATAGAAACAAGTAGAGCATGAGCCGCAAAGCTGATGCCCCTCTGGGTGTGATGCTGGCACAGTCGGGCCGCAAGAGGCTCCATTGCGATGGTGAATAGCATTGGTGACAATGGACACCCTTGCCGTGTACCGCGCTCGATGGAGATGGGGGTCAGAGATTTGACCGTTGAGCCAAAGACGGGCGGTGGGAAGGGTGTAAAGGAGCGACACTTTACGTATAAAGATCGGACTGAAGCCCAAGCAGGGGGGGAGAAGGTAAAACAGGAAGGGCCACTCTAAGGTGTCGAAGGCTTTAGTGGCGTCTAGTAAGGCCGCCACTGCCGGGAGCGCTGGGTTAATTTGATGGAGAACGGAGAAAATGGTCCGAAGACTTTGGGAGGTAGCACGGCCGGGGATAAAACCGGACTGATCCGGGTGGGCAATGAGCGGCATGAGGGGAAGAAGGCGCGAAGCGAGCAGTTTAGCAAAAATGTTATTGTCCGTGTTTATAAGTGACAGGGGGCGATAAGAGTCCCGCAATTCAGGTGACTTGTCCGGCTTTAAGAGCAAAGTGAGTAAGGCCTTGCGAAGCGATGGGGGGAGCTGTCTTGTCTCGAAGGACTCATTATACGTGGCGGCTAGGTGAGGAACCAAAATTGGGGCAAAGGCCTTTGTTAAGGAGGCCGGCAGGCCGTCCAGGCCAGGAGCCTTGTCACCGGGCATACCATTAATCGCAGCTAGTATCTCTTCTTTGGAGAAAGGCTCATCAAGGAACTCCCGGTGAGGATTGCCGAGCCATAACAGTTGGAGGGTGTCAAAGTATTGATCAAGGATCTCCTGCGAAGGCACTGAGCCGGCCGTGTAAAGTTGTGTATAAAAAGAAATGAAGCGCGCTTTGATTTCTTCGGGTGAAGTTGTTCGATCAGGGCTGCCGTCACGGAGGGCACTAATATAGGATGCAGCCCGAGGCGGGCAAAGAAGGTTAGCCAGGGTTTTCCCAGGGCGATCACCCTCACCGAAACGGCACGCCCGAGCCTCTCTGCTGAGAAAAGCAAGTTCTCTGTTGGCCTCGTCGGCGAAATCAGTCAGTTTCCCCCGGATCTGGGCAAGCTTATCAGGGTTGGGGTCCCGGGCGTGAGAAGAATCGAGATCCTTGATCTCCCTTTCCAATTTGTCAAGAGTGCCGCGGATTGAGCTAAGGACGCCGGACTGTTAGAAATGCACTCACCACGAATAACGACTTTAAAACTCTCCCAGAGCAGGGATGGGGAATCTCGTTAAGCTCAAAGTAATTTGTGATTGCAGTCTGTATTTCGTCGCAGAATACCGAGTCCCGAAGAGCGTTAGAGGGGAGCCACCAAGAGAACGCACGGCAGGGGGAGTGTGGAAGGCGCAAGCATAAGCGAACAGGAGCATGGTCAGAGAGAGTGCGCGCCATGTGGTCAACAGAGGTGAGCCAGGCTAAAGCGTCCGGGGTAGTAATCCAGAGGTCCAAGTGAGACCAGCAGCCGCGGGAGCCAGCGACACAGGTACCCTCACGCGTGTCGGGGCGTTTATGACGCCATACGTCGTACAGGGAGTTATCAGTGATAATGGAGCTAAGGAGAGCAGTGGCGCGCGGGTGACGGGTGCGGGGACCGGACCGATCAAGGGAAGCAGACAGTGTTATATTAAAGTCACCCCCCCAGAGAAGCGCAGCAGGGCCGAGAGCTGAAATGTGGTGCCAAATTTGTGCGAAGAAATCAGGGTCATCACAATTGGGCCCGTACAGAGCAGCAAGTATCAGGGGCTGGGTGTGAAGAGTACCGTGAAGAATCACAAAGCGTCCCCCATGGTCGACAACCACCTGTGACGTTTGCCAATGGAGCCCCTTACGCAACAGGATGGACACCCCCCGAGAGTAGTTAGAGTAGTAAGAGGAGTGAATTTCACCCCAGTGGCGAGAGAGAAGCCTAGAGGACGTGGCGGGCAAGAGATGGGTTTCCTGCAGGAAACATATGTCCACCCTATGTCGAATAAGGTGGGCGTGCACCAGACGCGCCTTACAGTGGTCGTTAAGCCCCCGGACGTTCCAGGTCCATAGGACAGTGTCCGTCATAGTGTCGTGTCAGGGAGGACAGTGAAACACAAGTCAATGGGAGAGAAAAATGGTGCTTGTAAATACGGGTGGTGCTGCCACAAATGGTGCAAGAATAAGGTCGGTGCAGTAAGCGTAGGGGCGCAAAGTGGTGACATAATCCAAAATTCAATCAGAGCCTCACATGAGAGCGCCAATACAATCTTCGCGGTGCCCCCAGCTGAGAGGCAAACAATTGGGGTGCAAATAGGAAGCATAACAATAAGCCCGTTGGGTGCATAAGACAGACACACAAAATAAGAATGGCGTGTCATGAAGAAGCCAATGGCATGAAATAGTGCAAAAATAAACAGCAAAGCCCCAATAGAAGGCAACAATCCCCAAAAACCCCCAGCCCAACTTCCCATCCCCCCACCCCAAGAAGCAACCCCAGAAGAACCACCACCCCCACACCCACTCCAACCCCCCAAACAGGCTGAGATACCACCCACACCCACCCCAGGAGCCCACAACTGGGAAGGGAAGAGACAATGCCAAGCAAGGGAATTATCCCGTGGAGGCATGGCGTTGCTCAGCATACACCCCTGCCGTGTAGGCAGGGTGGCCAAGCCCTTAAGCAAGTCAGACAACAATCAAGAGATATCAAATAGCAAATAATCAAAAGCCCCTATGCTCGGGCCTGGAACAGCATGTCCTGGGGGACCATAGCAACAAAGAGAGCCAGCGTGGAGCAGGCGTCGAAACCACAGAAAGTGCAATTAGGCATCAAATATTAGTGCACAGCCATTCAATCATTGTCACTAAGGTTGTCAGCCGCGGTGGCCTGAGAGTCAGCAGGTGGAGAGCGATGCGACCTGTCAAGTTTCTTTGCAAAGGCAAGGGCTTCTTTAGGATCCGGGAAGACGAGCGTTTTAGAACCCTGCCGGACTCGCAGTTTCACAGGATATGCCAGTGAGTAGGAGACTTCGTGCTTTTGGAGGATCCGCTTCGCCGGGAGGAATTCGCGGCGAGCCGCCTGGACCGCGATGGTGTAGTCAGGATAAAACGAGAGAGAGTTGCCTTGATGGCGGATTTCACCTTTCTCTCTGGCCGCCCGGAGAATGGCATCACGGTCTCTAAAATTCAGGATTTTGGCGATGATGGGGCGAGCCGGCAGGCCAGGGCCTGGACGAGGGCCGAGGGAGCGGTGCGCCCGCTCAACAATGAAGATGGAGGAGAGGATGTCGCCAAAGCGTTCTCTGATGAGCTGTTCCACAAAGTCCTCCATTCGGGAGATATTGGTGGATTTGGGCACTCCCGTGATGCGAAGGTTGCTCCTGCGGGAGCGCGCTTCCAAGTCTTCATTTTTATTCCGAATGAGGTCAAGTACTTTATCCATCTGTAACAATTTTTGGCGATCGTGAGTGGCGGCATCTTCGGCATCAGAGACCCTGGTTTCGACATGCAGAAGACGAGCATCGTGAGAGTCGACTCGGGCCTTGACTGAGTCCAGACGGGCAGAAAGCTGATCAAGCTGGGCCGCAATACCAGTGACCGTGGACTTGACGTCGAGCATAATTGCCTTTAGGTCATCTTCACGTGCAGGGGCTGTCTCCGTGATGGCAGCAGGGTCACCACCATCAGAGCTTGCGCCATCCTGGCGCGTCTGGCGACGTTGGTCGAAGGCGATCTTGGGCTGCTTAGGATCAGTTCTCCCCATGGCCAGCGGAAGCAGGTAGGAGACACGGCCAGAGAACAGGGGGGAGGCAACAGCCAAAGAAGCAGGCGACAGTCGCTGCTACAGGCGAGCCACAGACAAACAGCAGCAAGGCCAACTGCAAGGGTGATGACGGGGTCTCAAGAGGCACCCCCGATTTGGGCAGACAGGGGCGGGTAGTCACTGGGGACCGCAGGAGCAGCGGAGAAGTGGCGGGACTTGACGCAAGGTGTGCACACTAGACTGGCAGAATGGTGAAATGGCAAAGGCAATCACTGTAGTTGTGGCAGAGTCCCAGAGTAGGCTGCACCACTCCGATTAGGAAATACAGCAAATGTCAAGGAAGTCCATGGGGCCCCAGTTGAAGGCAGCAGGACAGGCGGCGTGATGCAACCACGAGGTCCGCAGAGGTGCGCCGGGGGTGCAAGAGCCAGTCGGCGCCAAAAGCAGCAGGGCCACCGGTGTAGACCTCAGGGAGCTGCCAGCATGATCGGATGGCACAATTGTGGGGCCGATGTCGCGGGGGCCAAGAGGGGCAGGCGGCCCCCAGCGGAGGGCCGACGCTGCAGGCCAGCCGGCCGAGAAGTGGCGGGGAATACCCCTGCAGAGACGATAAGTAGAGAGGCTCCGCTGTGCGGCAAGCGCACCCCCGGCTCCGCCGCAGAGACCCCCGCAGAGACAGCAAGTGCCACGAGGGAACAGGGCCAGACGTCCGGAGGGCACCAGGAGCAGGTGCGGCTGGAGGGTCCCGTGCAGGAGGATGTGCCAGCCGATGCAGGGTAAGCTGTGGGGTCAGAGCAACCACGGGGCGCACCGCAGGGCGAGGATCGTCGGGCCGGTGATTGCGGCGAGTTGGGCCCAGAGCCAGACAACACAGTAGGGCAGGAGCCGATGCGGCCGCGTGGGGGCCAGGGTGGTGTGGCGGAAATCAGGCAGAAGGAGGGCACCAGGCGATCGGAACAGCCCCGCGAGGGGAGCCGGGAGGACGCGCCCGCCTGGGGTCAAGCGTGGCGGGGAGTCGCGGGGAGCGCGCCGCCCCGTCGCCCGACCCGGGCACAAAGAGCCGCCACAGCGGGCGCCGGAGGTTGATGGAAATGGTGCCCGCACCACGGGAAGGCCCGGACCGGGCGGTGCAGAACACGCACCCCCAATCCCGCCACACAGAACCCAGCGGCAGCGGCACTCACCAGGTCCAGCAGTCCAGGGTCCCCTGCAGTCCTCCGGTCAACCCACAGGCACAGGAGGCCGCAGCAGCAAACGAGGTAGGAAGGGCCGGGCCTCGCCGTCCGCAGAGCCCAGGCACGGCGTGCTGATCGGGCGGCAGATCCCGGCTCCTACGCGTCGCCGGGGGCCAGAAGTGGCACTGGATAACGCCCCAGGATAAGGTGCGACAGGATTGCAGGATATCGGGCAGGTTTGGGGCAGTTGTCTGCAGGATTCTAGCGGATGTTTGGCTTGGCCGGCAGAGCCCACTTAAAGTGCGGCCATCTTGCAGCCGGCTAAGCCACACCCCCCCCGTCCACAGGACACTTGACGGTTAAATTTTTATCCCTGAAAGACGAGTATTTATTTGAGCCTTTTTTAGATGACATCTATCCATTCCTGCCAAGAAAATTATATGTCCAGTTCAGACTGAGCACCTTGCCGCTCCACGTTTTACCTGCAAATGGTCAAGCACGGTTCTGCGAGAGTACCCAGCCTGTAATTGGGAGGAAGAGTCAGAGCTTCATCTCATCTTTTTTTGCCCTGCCTACAAACTAGCTAGGAAGCGCTGGCTTGTCCCACTGTGTCGGAATTTAGGGTTTGTACATTGAATAGAGGCTTTTAGAGTGCAAAAGTATGACACCTGCATGCCCATTGATTTTGCTGTATCTCGATTCCTGACCGCAATGTGGCGCAGGCACTGGACCTTTGTACATATGCCAGCCCAGTAACAAACAGCATACTTTCCCTGATTTTTTAGAGTTTTTAATTCATTTAAAAAATTTCTTATCATTTTTAACATTAAAATCAATCAAGTTATTATTGTTTTAAATGTGTAAAATCCTGTTCCTTTGCTGGCTATAATGCAACTATAATGTACCACCACTGTATGACTACCCTTTGAATTTTTAATGTTGTCTAAATTAACTGTATTTCTATTGTCACTATTGATGGCTCATACCTGGTGCTTGCCTTTTTAAGCTATTGCCTATTGGTTTGTATTCACCTCGCACATGTACTTTAAAAAGCCTACTGGACCTAGTTAAGTGTCAGTGTTGATCCCATTTTTTTTCCATGTGAAATACCAAGGCGATGTAACTGCATTTTTGCAAAAATGATTGGTCATTATTTTAATAATTTTAAACTGTAATGAATTGTTATGCATTGTTTATTGTTAGTATACTTTTTATGTTCGCACTGACCGAAATAAAGTTTTTCTGAAATGAACTATATCTAACTTTCTAACCCCTCCAAGCCCACCCTCAAGAACCTCTTGAAATATCAATTTCTCAAAAAAGGCTGGACGAATTTATACCAAATCACAATAAAACCCGCACTTTCTGAGTAAAGTATTATTTCTTTCAGTATTTTTTCTGTATTCAAGAGCAAATTTTCCTATGTCAATTAATCCGGGAAATTGAATTTGTGTAATCTCACTTTCTCTTGACCCCACTTAACGGATTGACCAGAACTTTCCATGAAGGAACAGAGGTGGACGAACTTTTTTTCGAAAGTTTTGTGCAGAATTGTCAAACCCTGACCCAACCATAACTACACTGCGGGGACCTGTATATCTGTAGGGAGACCTTGCATGGGTGGTCCCATTCATCATTGCACTGTGCTAACGCACTACAACTTCCAGAACGTACTAAATTGTTTCACCGACAGCGAGAACTGATCCCATGCAGCAGACATGGAGGAGATATTTTGCTCATTTCTTGTAATGATTTCGAAAAATGAAATTCATTCGCTCCCTCACGTGCACGCTTTCTCTCTTGGTTCGTTTGTTTCCTCTGTAACCCTGCCTTCTGCCCCCCCCTCCCCCACACACACACGCAGTCACGCACACACACACCGGCGCTTCCCACTAGCATTGCTATATACTTGTCGGCATCCGGCCTAATGTCAGACGCTCTCTTCGAGATTCACCAGTTCACATCCCTGAAAACTGTCTCATTTCACCCAAATGAGGCGGCATGCCATGGTCGGGTCATGCTCGGCCCCCAGCCTTCTCATACCATCCCTTCTTCGGTGCTTTTACTAGTGGCGGAACCCCGGCGCAAATAACGAGCGTCATACCGGCGTTAGATCCGGTGCCAGCATCCAGGTGTGCATGGCAAGGCGAGGTCTGTGGGGGCCGCCCCGAGGGGCGCCTCTTACCTTGGGTGTCCGGCCGCCTCCTACCCTGCGTGTCCGGCCGCCTCTCTTCTAGACTGTGAGCTGTCTCCGCCGCACCCCTCGTTCTCCTAATATTCGCATAGGTGAGCTGTCCATCCTCCGCACAGACCGGGCTGCAGCCTGGGGAAGAAAACATATCCTGTGAGCCACCTGCCAGGTGTGAGGGTGCGGCATGAGGGTGTGGGGGGGGTGCGCGGGGACCTCACCTGCAGGATGAGACCCCGGAGGCTTCGGGGGCGCCTTCACGAACCTCAGGGAGGCGTAGCTGCAGGCCTCGGCCATCCCGCTCTCTGCTGCTCAAGGGACTGACTGCCCTCAACCTTGTAGAAGAGACCCCGGTCTGCGACGAGGGAAGGCTGTGGCTGTCTGAGTGAAGCAGTCACCACTGGGAGTCTTAAAGCTGCTTTCCGCCCGTCCAAGCCCTCACCACTGACAGGTGGGCCCAGTCAAGCGGACACGTGCTGGGTGTAACTGACCCGCAAGAACTTCCGGTTTAATATGTGCATTGGCCTTAACTTCTTCCTTTAGAATACTGTTTCATCATTAAACGAGGTTCTCAACCCCACTTCTGATAAATAAGCTAATTTTTCCTAAAGATGTTGTACACGCCACAAATCACATCAAACAGCAAATGCAAGTGTGAGACACTTCACTCCAAGGGTTGGTGTGAATAACGTCGGCGCAGCCCCCCATGCATAGGATCCAGAGGGTGGGACAGGCCAGGAGGGCACGTTTGAAATGTGGAAACATGTAAATGTGAAACATCATGTTCCCTTGTGCACAAACATGTAACCCAACTTAAAAGCCACGTACAGGATGCAAAAAAAATGTATACCAGGGCCATGCAGACTTTGCATCGGGCATGTGTTAAAAAAGAACCCCAACATTGACATCCAAGGGTAGAGTTGCAAACATGTTGCGCCTGGTTTGCATCACAAAAGTGACTCAAACCAGCACAATGTTTTTTTGTTCACAAGTTTTGAACTAGAAAGTTGCCTAAAAGTAACACAAAGCAGCTTTATTGTTTGTGCGTGGTCAGAGGCTAGTTGCTGATCTGAATACAGAATGGGCTATTTTTAAGGATGGAAGCATTAGTGTATTATGGTCTGGTGGAAGGTTATTGCCGAAACACGTTGATCATTTATTGGGGTTCTTTTAATGTTCATATTTTCTAGAATGGAAGCATTTTAGTTTTAAATACAAACATGTTGCCCACCGGAGCTGCAATTTTGTGAAAATTAGAATTTTGAACCTACATATATGTATTTTTTTTACAGTCTGCCTCATTTATATGGACCTATGAGGACTTTCTGAGATTTTTGATCTATGCGAATATTTGATATTTCCTGCATGTAGAAGGATTTATATGTGTGATTTGAATTACTATAACCCACTGGGGAGTGATCTGGATGTGTTATTACCAAACTCGGAATTTACGTTTTGCTCAATTTAAAAAATGTATAGGAGCCTTTATACCCCATGCCATATTGGCTTTGAAAAAAAAAGCAAATGGGAAACATGCCAATATGGCACTAACAAGAAAGAGTGTCTTCCTCATTTGAAATGAAACCTAGAAAAATCAAAGGAGTGCTTCACAGCACAACAGAGTAAGCGGTATATGTCCGCACATGCTCTTGTAAACAGGTCTAGGTAAGTAGTCCGATTTTGCAGGTCTATAGGAGGATTCTTCAACATGTGAGAGTAATAAAGATCAGGGATAGGAGCTATACAGTAGCTCCTCATTTTGAAAAGAAGCATCTCAGTCATAACAAGGAGCTCAAATACTATGTGATTGATTCAGTCCTGAGAGATATAAGAGGCGGTGATAGAGAGAAACAAGTGGGACAGCTAGAGTTGAAATACATTATTGAGCTTGATGCCAAATCACCAAAGTGTGTCAGTATGGAGGAGGAGTTACATACACACCTATGAGTTCATGGGGACACTTTCCGTTAATAACAGAAAACAGATGGAGGAGATGGTACCTAAATGGAAGAGTGAAGATAAATCCACCAGTGGTGAACATTTTGGCTTTTATTAGACCAGAGTGTGACACTGTCAATGGAGCTCAGAAAAAATCCGGTGAATAGGACACTTCCATATGAGACAGGGTACTGAATTGAGAAGAAGGAAATAGCCAAGGACAGATTGGCTGTGAATCAATATCTGGGAGTAGATAATACTGGTAGAGGTACCTGGCACAAGAGATGAATTGGTGTGGAGTGTTGGAGAAATTTTGTTTTGATTTATTTAACATTATTTGGTTTGTGATGTAACAATCATGGGTTCATTAGTTTTAATTAGAATATTGGGTAAATATGATTGAATGAATCATTATTATTTAAATATATATATATTTTGGCCCGGGGGGATCCCTCTGTGACCCCCCACACAGTATGTAGGGGGCAGGGTGCCTTTACCCTGCCCGCTTATATAATTTTTCACATTTGAATTGGACAGAGGACGAAGGTCACGTGTCCTGTAATGGCTGCCTGCAACATTGTTCTTCATGTTGCAGACAGCAAATCAGAGGGTGAACGACTTGTACAACGCGGTC
Source organism: Calotriton arnoldi (assembly GCA_963921515.1). Classification (NCBI taxonomy): domain Eukaryota; kingdom Metazoa; phylum Chordata; class Amphibia; order Caudata; family Salamandridae; genus Calotriton; species Calotriton arnoldi. Next base: position 130,306 of record CAWUFW010017316.1, on the reverse strand, counting down.
GTTACACCGTGGTATGTTTACATCGCGGGCGTTACAACACAAGTCGTTACAACGACTTGCGCTGGATGGCGCTATACACTAAGGAGTAGTATGATTTACTATTCCAACACCTTCCCTTCTGTTACGTAGGCTGGAGTTGGAATAGTAAATCATACTATTCCTAAGTCCAGCGCCCTCCAGCGCAAGTCGTTGTAACGACTTGCGTTGTAACGAACACAATGTAAAGTACCGCGTTGTGAATGTATGCGGTGTAACGTCATACATTCAATCAGAGCACTCGCTCCTGCTGGAGCATGCTTCCAATAGCAATGAGTTAGGCTGAGGAAAAAGAAGTCCCTGCACCAATCAGAATGCTTTTTTGAAAAATAAAATTGGTTTTGAGGGACTGTAATGAGTGTCCGTCGAACCCAACCATCCAGATATTCAAATATATTTCATTTCATTTCAGATTGACACCAAATCATAAAAGCGCACTTTCAGGACCAAGATCTAGCATCCTGACAAATTTGTTGCCAGCAAGTTTTGTGATGGTGCTACTGAAAAAACAGTCTATGGAAAATAAATGGGGATTTTGCGTTTTGGTATCCCCTTTTTCTCAGGCCCCACTTGACAGATTACCCGAAAACATTCCATGCGCAAACTCGGCACAAAATATTATTTTCTAGAGAAAGTTTTGTGAAGATTCTTTATATGGATCTAAAGTTATTAGCATCGAAACAAAATAGGCATTTCCGATAGAAACGCTGACCTTTTAACTATACCTACCTGGATCACTGACAAAATTGATGCATAAAATATTGAAACACAAAAATAAACAAAATTAAATATCGATCACAAAAATAAAGACTTCCTATACGTAACTAGTAAAAGCAAAAATATTGAGAACAAAAAATATAGTTAAAAATATCGATTTGTAACTATATCAAAAGCAAAAATATCGGCTACAAACATATCGTTACCTGTAAGAAAATATAATTTGTCAAAAATATCGAACAAACAAAAGCGATGACAATATTATTGACCAAGGGGCCCATTACGATGTCGGGCGGAAGCACTACCGCCGTGCTGGCGGATGCAAAAACCACCAGTTACCGTCGGCACGCAGCAGTCCACACGCCCGCCCGATTACGATGCGAAAAGTCAGCCAAACACCGCCGGCAAGCCAGCGACACCGTCCGCCATCAAAGTGCGCCCGTACACGTAGCGGCGCAGCCTAATTTGACACACACCGTCCGACGAAATCACGTTCCGCCCGGCGTACAAATTACGATGCCGCAAACAAACTGATCCCACGGCTAAGAGACACTGTACGTCAAACCGAAGCGGTAACACGAACGCCGAGCACGGACACCGAAGAGCGGCACCCCGAGCATGAATCCAGCACTGCAGGCCCTCCCTATGCTCTATCTGATGCACCACCAAGGACGCAACGTACCGCGAAGACGCAGGTAGGCACACACACAACAAGTGCACGCAAAGCGCACACAGTGCAAGGGCGGAAAAAGCGGACAACCCCCACCCCCGCGTGTACATGACACATCTACCATAGCATCCACATATGACACACAGGCCAAATTGTAACATCTCGTAACACATGTGTACACACCACCTGGGACTAGGAACCAACGACCCCGTCACGGCCCCAAAGCGGCGATGACGCTGCCACACATGCGCACAAGGCAGAGGCCAACCGCAGCGCCATGCATGCGTCGCACACAGACACAGGGACACAACCAAGCAGCACACACACCAGCCCCACCCCGAACGCACATGACACGTGACAGGCCTGCCACAGACATGTCCCCAACGCCCAATTCACGGTCAACACCCAACGTCACACAACCGACGCACACATGTCAGTGAAGTCACGCAACAGCAGGACACACCCCAGTGTAACAAACATGGCGAAGCACACAGCGGCGGCAACACCAACTAGGAGAAGCAGGGCCCCTTCGGGAAGAGGAACGCCAGTACCACACTGAAACACCCATACCACCCTGCACACATGAACAAGACATACAAAACGGAACACCAAAGAGCCCGGGGACCGACAACAGGTGGCCCAAGAATAACATTCACACACAAGGCCCAACGCAGAGCGGGAAGGCAGCCTGCCGCCCACACAAGGGAGAGCAGACAGCACTGAATGACCTTCCATTCCAACTCCGAAACCACAGCCCTACGAAAGAAGCCGGTGAATACAGCCATTGTCCAATAAAAGACCAACACAGGCATGCAGAGGAGACCGACCACAGGGCAGATAGCGCATATCACAGAAGAACACTACGGACGGGAAAGAAAAAGAAAACACTCCCCCATGTCGGCCCCATGCAAGTTATTTGGAAGGAGTCACACATCACTGACCTTGAACAGTCTGAGAAGCATGTGGGATGAGGGCCTGTGTCCTCCGCACAAGCCAACAGAACACAAGTCCTGTCTCCCTACGACTACACAGAGCTCACAGCAACCTCGGAGCGTGCACATTGCAGACTGCACACACAGCCGGAGCACGCCACCACAACGCACCGCTGCAAAATGGCACTCTCAACACACCTACACAACTACGCCGGACAGGTCAAGCTGTACAAAAACAACCTGATACAGATATTGGGATGCGAACCCCTGTCCCTGCTGAACGTAAGTTACCGACTGACTTACCGCATCACATTGTTCAGCTGCGTCATACCCGTCTTCTACTGTCGGAGGTGTCCCTACCAGCATCCTGTGGAGATGTGTCTCTCCAACCTGGCATGTCTAAAGGCGGACCTGCTACCACTATTCCTCCCTCTGGACGCACACGACAGGGCCTGCTCTGCCTATGGGGGCATGGCGTATGTGGCCAACATCGGACCCGCACTGAAATGGGACCACTGTGCCTCCACACGACGGATCATCGAGCACAGCTACATCGAATGTCACCCAGCATGCCCCATCATGCTCCTCCAAGGGACAACTTACGAACAACACCTTGACAGCCACCATCCGCTACATTGGCTGGCAAACATGTATACCACCAATGACATGGAAGCCCTGCTGGACGGCATCGCATACCTGACAACCTGTCAATTCGTCGGACCCCAACGCAAGTTCCCCAATTGACCTATGATGTCCAACCCCACACCCATGCTTAGCTTCCGCACGGACTGGCCAGTCACCACCACAACAGCCATACCAAACGACCAGCAACAATTACCACACCATCAACGACATCGCCATGACATCGGATATGACCGGGACATGCACACTGTTCCCCATCACATCCAGGAACACCGCATGCATCGTGGGAGGCAGTGGCATGGGGTCTGTGTATTGCACCCACATGGACGGAACTGCACGAACAACCAGGACACGACATGGATCCAGCGCCCATGGACACACACACCGCTCAGTGGACATGAATAGGTCGCCTGGAGTCTGTGGGTGCTGCACCCCTCCCACCCCCGCCCGGGAATCCCATACCAGGACCTTTGCATGGACGACAAGTGCATACAACAACAACACGACCCCAGTGACTGTGACATGTCCAGTAACCACCACATTGCAACAACAAGTGGCACGCCGCTGCATGCACGCAAGCACATGCCCTGATGTCATCTCACATGCACGCGTGCATGAGGAACAACACGCAGCAAACCTGTCACATGGAACTGAGATGGACTGTGCCCATGATGCCAAGCGGTCTGGTAGGCTACTTGTATACCGTCTGTGTCAAAGTCCGCAGCTCCGCAGCTATACGTAAATATACATTAGCACAGCCTTGGCCAAGCAGATGTAACTCTGAAGCCCACATCCCACATGCAACAGCCAATCACATGTAACCCTACACCCTATCCCATTTGTAATCATGCTCAGTATATCCTCAACATGTATTCCGCTGCCAGTAGTGTCCACTATACTGCATCACAGAGGACAGAAGACTCAATATAATGTTTGAAACCAAAACTGCCTCCGCTGACTCATTTCACAAGTACGAATGAGAGAGGATGAGAGTATGTGAAGTACACGGCAGTTGTGACATGACCATGTAGTCCACTGGTATTGGATGTCAACGCAAATGAGTAGCACAACTGTGGAAGACACACATGTGTCGTGTGAAGTCGTATGGACGCAGTGCTCAGGTGGGTGGGTGTGACGGGTAGATGCGCACATGCCAAGTTGGAGCACGCCGTGTTGGGAGGGGTCATGAACAGTACACCACCGCTTCCCTGGGCATTGTGAGAGGACACCTGTCGGGGGGAAGTGAACACGTGTGTGCACAGCAGCCGGGCACACGAACAATGCGGTACCAGGCGCACACGTCAGCCCACCCTCCGTGGACAAGCTGGATCCTGTTGTGCGCCCGCCATGCCCCTTGACAAGGCACACACAGCCCCAGTCGACCAGGTGTAACCCCAACATAGTCAATCCGCACAGGCGATACAGGGCACGGGATGGCAGTGGAGCATGGTGTGTGAGAGGTCTCCTCGCGCTCCTCCTGGTCATATCACGCAGGCAATAGAACCTCAATGTGTAGCATGGCACAAGTCAAATGGAAGTGTAGGGGGGACGCACCACAGCACGAGCAGCACTGACGTCACGGGAGGTGGCTCGCACCATCCCATCCATTGCCCATTATACCAACCACGCCACATGCCATTGCGACTAAGTGCAAGCGCGTGCGCCACCACCCCTGAGCCCTCCCCAGAGAGGCCAAAGAGTGAATGTGTGGGCCATCAGCTACAGACGGACGCGGCCTGGCCGCAAGGGCAGCCACAGCCACTGGGTGTCGCAGGTGGCGGATCCGGAGGCGAAGACTGTGATGCATAGTCCATGCAGGCCGGGTCTCCATTTGGGGCACCACGCAGGTGGACGGCGTCCCGCCACACATCATACCCTGAGACAGCCCACTCGTGCAACTGGACCCACACATACACTCCTTGCCCTCTCTGGTGCGAGCTTGGGGCTGCCTGTGCAAGCGCTAGCCTCGCAGGTGCACATGCATATTGGGGGAGCGAGGGAGGACATGAGGGCTGGGGCGAAGATGACTGTATCACTGTCAGTGAGTACAAGGGATGACCCAGATGTGGAAAGGAAGAGACGTGTCCCGTGTGTACTGCAACTAGTCGCCAATCCAACTACCCCCATGTCCGGAATGTAAGCCCGCACCTAGGCCCGCCCATCCGCCACATCGAATATACCACCAGCACAACAACCTTCCCATTCGAAACACTGACTGGGGGTGGCGACCAGTGAACAATCATGTGTAGCCTACCCACGCGTACATGTGGGCCCTCCATGATCCATGTCACCTGCGGCAAAGTCATGACATGCGCAATGAGGGAAGTGAGGAGAGCTGTCCGCCCCACGCACAGAAGGTGCATCAGCTCCACAGACCCAGCAGCGAGTCCAGCAGGGGTCACATGTGCAGGGGCAGCTGTGCCTGGTGTGAAGGCACATGCATATAGACAGCACATCGACCAATGTGTAGTCTGCCCACATCTACAGTCCATCATCATGCGGACATAGGAATTGAACACAGGGCAACACATCTGAGTGGGTGCACCCACCGTGACCAACAATGCGCAATTATCGACGTACCCGCCCTGTGCATGGCCCCCCACCCAACGGAGGCACATCCAGTGCCACCATCCCACACACACAAGCCTTCCACGAAACATGCTGTGTCCAATGGTCAGTACAGAGTCAGCGCCCATCTGGTGGATCCTGAACAGGAGACACATGCACACACATGCCAGCTCCCACTATGTGCGTCTGCCACCTGGCACGTGCAATGTAACCTCTCACCTGTGACGTGTGTCTGCAAGCACACAGCCGTTTTGGCATGGGGCTGTCAATGTGGACACCTGTCAATGTTTCGGGAGGTGTGATCCGTACAGTGCTGTACATAGGGTGCAGTGCTGACACCTACTACTGTCTCATATCCCCTCGTGCCACAGGTCCCACTTGTTTTGGCCGCTCAGCCTGTGCCCACATCGTCGTCGTCGTGTGCCATACTCATCCAGCCTCGGAAGCAGTGCCATGCTCAGCAGACATTCATGTTGCCGTGGCGTTGCCGCTTGACGAATATGCAGTCAGTCCCCATCAGCACGCCCCGCAAGTCATTGGGGCCTAGATCCCCATGTGCATGCACATGGCAGTGGTTTGTATCACTAGCCATTGCCATTGGTGGGAGACCTGTGTAAGTGTATTGTGGCCGTGCCGTCCCTGCTTGACAGCTGGGCTGTGACTCATGTGCTTGCTCAGTCATGTCAGTGATGTGTATGCGAAATTGCTATGTGTTGTGTTGCTTTGACATGTGTCCACTGCCATCTTCCCTAGGCGGAGACCGAACATTGACCGCCCATACCAATTGCTGGCGGACATGGACGAAACTGAGGTCATAAGGAAGTTTCGGCTGGACAGGCCAACCCTGCATCGACTGTGTGCCATGTTGGAACCCCATCTCCGTCCCCGCAGGGTGTATCCGACAGCATTCACCCCCACGGCTAAGGTGATGGCCGCCATGCATTTCTTCGCCACTGGGTCATTCCAGCACACAGTGGGCAGTGGAGGAGGGATGTCCCAGCCCATGTTCAGCAAGGTGCTGAGGGATGTACTGGCAGCCATGATGCTGTACCGGAACAGGTACATCAGATTCCCCAGGGCTCGTGAATTGGCGGCAGTGAAGGGTGCATTCTATGCCCTTGGCAGGATCCCACACGTCGTTGGTGCCATTGATTGCACACATGTTGGCCTTGTTCCACCACAGGCCACTGAGCACCTGTACCGCAACAGGAAGCACACGCACTCCCTGAATGTGCAAGTGGTGTGCCTTGCGGACATGGTGATAACCCACGTGTGTGCAAAGTTCCCAGGCTCGGCCCATGACGCACACATAATGTGCAACAGCATCTTGCCACGACTGATGTCCAATCTGCAACAGGATCGTGGCTGTATTGTCGGTGAGTATGTGGAGTGGTGTAGCGTGCTGGCTGTGCGATGCTGTCCCCTGTCCAGTTGGAATAGCAACGGTTCTCTGTGTCCCTCACACCCAGGTGACTCTGCGTACCCGAATGGGGCATGGCTGCTCAGTCCATTGAGGAATCCTCATACCCCAGCAGACGATCGCTACAATGAGGCACATGGGAGGACCAGACGTGTGGTCGAGCGTACCTTTGGCCTCCTCAAGTCCAGGTTCAGGTGCCTGGACCGCACCGAGGGTGCGCTGGCGTACTCCCCACAGAAGGTGTGCCAGATAGTGGTGGCGTGCTGCATGCTGCACAATCTGGCCATTCGGAAGCAGATCCCCCTCATTGTGGATGACGGAGATCAACCAGGGCCCCAGCCCGCAGACCAGGACAGCTCGAGTGAGGAGGACAGCAGAGAGGAGGAAGCTGGGAATGTGCGCCAGCAGCTCATCGCCCGCTACTTCACTTGACGGTGAGTGTCCATGTACGACGGCTGATGTGTCTGTATTTGTGCAGGTGTGTGTGTGCTGTGTCAGGGTGGCCTTTTGTTCACTGCGTGCTGTGTGTCAACGCTCCATGCCCAGGTCAGTATGCCACTGATGGTGGCTGTGGCATTGTGCCCTATTGCTCTGTGCGATGTGTGTACATTGCTTGTAGTTGTTGACATGTACTGTGTGATGGGTGTGTGACACACTCATTGAATGTGCTCCTGTTCTGTCTCCCACCCCTAGGTCCCTACAGGTCCTCCGGTTCCATTGCCATGCCACGCATCAGGTGCCGTTCCGCTCAAGGTGGCCGTTGTATTCCGTACAATTAAAACACAGGGCACAGACAGCAGTTTGTGGAAGAGGTGCATTTATTTCAAACTGTGACATGTGATTGTGTGTAAGGTGATGACAAATGTGGTGCGTGCAGTGACAATGGGCTGTCGGTCATGGCTGCGTGATGCTTAGGGTGTACCCACTGGTTCTATGTCCATAGTCCAACACACACATGCCATCCAGATGGCTGTGTGGAGTGGGATCGTAGTCCAAGTCAATGCAGTGGGTGGTCAAGGAAGGCTGGCTGGCTGCCTCACTTGCGTCTGGAGCGTGCGAAGTCCTCCCGGGAGATCTGTTTCCACTTCGGACGGCCCCTTCCACGTTTGCGAGGGGGTGCCTGCTTGCGACCTGCTGGTGGTTGAGGTGTGCTCACTGGCTGTGGACGCAGGGGAACTGGACACTGCTGCTCGACCCTGCGCCCCGGCAGGTGGTGGCGGAGGGGAGCTGCTGTCCCTGGCTGTGACCTCACCGCCACCACCAGCTGGCCCATGAGGTCCACGAGTTGGCCCATACGGGCGTCCATGGACCTCAGCACCCCCAGCACCTCACGCGTGTCTGTAGCAGACCTGGCCCATTGTCCTTGGGCCTCTTCATAGGCCCCAAGGACTCTGGCCATTTGAGGCAGGGCATGGCTCCCAGGGGAGACTGGCGTTTCCCTGACCCTGCTCCTCCTACCAGTCCTGCTGCCACTGGCCTGCCCACTAGCCACATTGCTCACCACGGTCCTCGCCCTGGCTCCCAGGGTGGATCCAGTCGGCCGGGCCACCACCTGCGCTGGGGCTGGGGCCAGCGAAGACGTGGTGGCGGTTGCGGCAGTGGTAGTGGCCGCAATGACCGTGGGTGTGGCCGCAATGACCGTGGGTGTGGCCGCAACGACTGTGGGAGTGGCCGCAATGACAGTGGCAGCAGGGGGCTGGGAATGTTCAGCAGCCCTGGATGATGGGTTGGTGGGTAGGAGGGGTCCTGGGGAGCGGCTGGGCCCTGCCACACTAGATGGGCCTGCTTGGTGGTCTGTGTCCGAAGAGGAGGACAGATCCTCCACATCCGTGTGTCCTCGTTGGGGGCTTGTAGGCTGGCTGTGCTGGCTGCTGTCTCCATCCCCAGCATCCAGCAGTTCGTCACCTGTGGAGAGAATGAGATTTGTTATTGTGTTGCACCTGGCGAAGTCTGTATTGGTTGTCTGACATTCTCCGTTCGTGCACTCTCGTGCACGTGTGTCCCGGAGGCGGGTGTGTGGCTGTACAATCTGTTGTTGTGTGTGCTTGGCAATGGGACTGTGTGCTGTGCACATGTGGCATGGGACGGATTGGCTATGCCGATGGGTGTGTTGCTGTGCTCCTACTTATTGTGACTCTGGTGTATGCGGGCTCCAGGCCCATCCTGGGTCTGGTTTGTACTTTGCTTTTGGGGTGCATATGGAACGCTTAGGAACGCATATGGCAACATGGGGGTCATGCCCCAGAAACGCATTTGGGATGGAATATGCTTTTGGGGTACATGCTGTGAGCCATGGGTGCCGAACGTGACTTGTGTTGTGGCAGCATGACAGTGCATGGTCTGAGGTGTGTGCATGCCTGACATGCCCTGCATATTTGCTGTCTGTTGTGATTACTGGACATGGCATTGGACGCATCGTTATGAGTGAGTGATGGTTGTGTGCCACCCGACGTATTGCAGTTGTCCCATCTCCTTGGTGTGCGTGCTGCCCTGTGCCATGAGCATCACTGCAGTGCTCGGGGGGGGGGTGTGGCCCATGTTGTGTGTTGTTGCTCACAGTGTGGCGTGCGCTTCATTGACTTCTGGCACATGGTTGGTCATGGGCATGTATCTTACCGTGACTGCTGTATGTGTGGCAGCTGTTCGGATGACATGCCTTTCATGAGACTGGGGCTGACGGATGGGATGGATGGTATGTTGTATGTGCATGGTGTGTCTGTGTGTTTGATGGGTTCAGTGGTGTTCGTGTGCATTTATGTTGTTCCGCTCTGTTGCGTCTAGTGTTGTTTGTCTTACATAGGCGTAGTTGTGGGGTGTGTAGTTGACAGGCAGTAGGGGCTACATGGACAGGACTTCAATGGTGTTTCGGTTGTGTGTGATGGGTTGCACAGTGGCTGCCGTGTGGTACTATATTCAGTGTGGCTTGTGCATGCAGACGTGGCTCCTTGGGTGTTGCTGTGTCTGTGATGGGTCATGTGGGGTGTGAGTCTGTGGTTCATGTCCGTGTGCACATTGTTCACTTGTTCGTGACAGTGGGCGGTGCTGCGTGTTCGTCTGCTACGTGACATGTCCCATGTGTTGGTCGTGTTACGGTCCTCATGCCTCCAGTAATCCAGCCCTGTCCAGTTTCCCACCTGCAGGTTGTTCGGGCGTGCACTGTACTGGATGCCACATGGTTCTAAGCGGGGGTGCTCCATGTTGCAGGTCTGTGGGGGTGGGGGCGGTGTTGTGGGTCGTGGTGATGGCTGGACACCCACTGACACCGATTGTTGTGGACCGTGATGTCTACCTTTCGGCTGTCGGTGTGCACTGCGGTGGCTGACACGTGGCTGTGGGGTGTGGGGATGCTTCTCCTTGCTGTGCTGTGGGACTAAGGGCCTGGTGTGTGTTGTACTTGAGCTGTCCACCCTCCCACCCACTGCACTTTGTGTTCCTGCCACTTACCTGTTACTTGTCGGTTAGTGCAGCTATGGCGGACACATGGGTGTGGTGGGTGCTCGTTGTGGCGCTTCTGGCATACTTGGGGACCTGTTGGTGGTTACGTGGCTGGCTGAGTGTACACATGCCCCCACGTATCTTACAGTTGTTAGGTTTGGGCTGTGTGTGGTGGTGTCTGTTGCATGTGTGTGTGATGTGTTGTGTATTGTGTGCTGGACATGGGGGTGTTCGTCCCTGGGAGCTGTGGCATGGTGGTAGTGCATGTGAGTACATTGCGGTGTGCTGGTATACATTAGTTTGTACTTACCAGCCTCCACTCCCCCTGGTAATCCGGTGAGGATCTCCGGATGTATGATGACTCGCACCTTCTCCTCCCACGCTTTGAAGGTCTTGAACAGCGCGGGATTCCCTCCGCCAGTGACGGCAGCCAGCTCTCTGTTTTTGCTCTCCTTCTTCTTGACCAGGCTTTTGACGTCATTCCACCGTTTGTTGATTTCTACTCTGTTCCTGGGCAGGGTCCCGACTGCATTGACCTGGTCTACGATCCGGTTCCACATTCTGTTTCTGGTGGCTAGTGGTGTGTGCTGGACCAGGTTCCCATAGATTTGTGGGTGCACCTTGATAATCTCGTCGACCATGACCGTCAGCTCAATGGGCGTGAACTTGGGCATTCTTTGTGGTGCCATGGTGTTTGTGGTGCTGGTGCGGTGTGTGTTGTGTAATGTGCAGGGGGTTTGTGGTGCCGGTGTTTGGTGGTGGTGGTGGTGGTTGTGATGTGTGCGTTTCTGTGGTGTGCTGCTGTCCTTGCTGTGTCACTGTGTCCTCTCCTCTCCTCTCTGGTTTGCAATGTTGCAAGGGGTTGTGGTCTGTGGGAGTGCTGCTTTTGTACTTACCTATGTGGGTGTGTCCTCATGGTCTGTTGTTTTCAGGTGTGTTGTGTCTGGTGTTCTGGCCTTTGTAGTTTTTGTTTGTCCAGGGGGTGTTTTCGGGATGTGTACTGTGCTTGTGTATTTGTGCGTGCCTTGCTGTGTGGACTTGTTGGCCATGTTGTGTGCGATTGTTTTTGTCAGCGGATGGTTTCTGAGCAGGGACGTGGCCGCCATGGCTTCTGCCGTGTCAATTTTCATCGGCGTTGTTTGCGCTGGCGGGCGGTATATTTGTAGTTTACCCGCGCTCATGGCGGTGCGATCGTAATTTCACGTGCGGTGTGTCGGCCGTGAGGGCGGGTGGTTTTGTGTTGTCGTGCGTGTTTCCGTCCGTGGCGGGCGGTTTGACTCCGACTCGGACGAGGGCGGGCGGTATCTTGTGTGACTTTTCCGCCGATGGCGGTTTTCGTTTTGTGTCATCGTAATGGCATGGTCGGTGTTCAGACGGTGTGTGCGGGCGGATTTTTGCCGCTTTCATGCGTGGCGGATTTTTTACGCCGGGTATCGTAATGGGCCTTCAAATAATTAAATAAACACTTGTAACATAAAACAATTAAAAAAAATGTTTTATACACATACTTAAATTAAACCAAAAATATATTACATTTAATTTTTACCCCCAAAAAATATATAGCAAAAAACTATAGCAATACAACCACCAACAAATAGCATAAGCATAAACAAGAAACATTTAAACTACAACCTAAATATTAATAAACATGTAACATTTGTTTTTTTAGTGAAAAAAAAATATAGATACATATGTATATAAGCATATTTCCATTTCCATTTATATACACACATATACATATATATATATATATATATATTATCTACTGGCGGTCGCCAGTAGATAGTTATAGTTACAACCTATTATCCATAGGAAATCCGCGACATTCTATTTGAAATAACTCTCTTGCCGGTTGACGTATCTTCGCAAAAATTTTCAAACTTTGTGGGGCGCTCCGGTCCGCTCCTACCCTGAAAGTCTCGGGGGGATTCGTCAAGCGGGGGCCGAGAAAAAAGGGGGGTCCCAAAACGTGTTTTCCCCATGCAATTTTCCATAGGAAACTTTAGACACGGCTACAGCCCGAACTGCTGAACGGAATTACACCAAATTTGGCAAAGAGGTAGTTCTTGGTTCAGAAAGAACCCTTTTTGTTAAATGGTGTAAATCCGTTCAGTAGTTGCTGAGAAAATCAAAAAGTAAAAGTACATATATATCTATGGGCACGGAGGATTCGCGCACCCTGAGCGCACCCTGCGCGCACCGTCCCGATCACGAGCTGCATGTTAATTGGCTGTCAGCTGGCTGTCAACATTCCGATTCAGGAAATGTTGACAGCCATTTTGTCTCTCGGTAGAACCGAGGGACAGAAACAAGTGCGCAAAGCGCACAAAGGGGAGCAGGGTAGAAACACCCTGACCCCCTAGGTTTGCTCAGGGGGTCCCACAAGGACCCCCTGGGCAAAAATTTTTTTTTTTTTTTTTTTAAATCGGCTGGATGCGCTCAGGGTGCGCGAATCCTGCCGAAAAAAAAAAATCGAAGCGCGGTCTCCCGCGCTTCGATGTTAGTTGGCCCCGGGTGGCCCAAGTCCCGGGGGCATGGTGGGGGATAATTTAATGTGTGGGGGCCTCAAGGGCCCCCCAAGCCCGGGGACCGCCACCCCCCGGGGCTTTTTTAAAAATGGTGCGGGAGGGCTCTGAGCCCTCCCGCAGCCCGAGGACCACCACCTCCCGGGGCTTTTTAAAAAAATTATTAAACCTGTGTGGGGGCTCCAGCCCCCACACGCCCGAGACCACCACCTCCCGGGGCACTAAACATTTTAATATGGGGGTCCGTTACGGACCCCAGAGCCCGGGGACCACCACCTCCCCGGGGCTGTGTACTGAATGGGAGGGGGCCGCGCGGCCCCCTCCTCGAGCCCTTGATGGCCCTGGGGACCACCACCCCCAGGGCCGGCTCCTGCAGTGTCCCGGGGTGCCTACCCCCGGGACACTGTAGTTTGCTATGGCAGGACGGGAGCCTCGCGGCTCCCGTCCTGCCATAGCAAACTGCTTTGGATATTGGAAGAGAGAGCAGGAAACCTGCTCTCTCTTCCAATATCCAAAGCCGATGCTACACATGGGGAGCAGCATGTTGGCTGCTCCCCATGTGTAAAGCAATGCCGGCTCCCAAGGGACGTGGGGAGCCGGCGGGACTGTGGGGGATTGGGGACCCCCACAGTCCCCAACGAGAGGCCAGGCCCCGGGGGATGGGGTCCCCGGGGCAAGTAGTGGCCCGGGAGGGGGGCCACGCGGCCCCCTCCCCAAAAAAGGAAAAAAAATTTTTAAAAAATCAGAAAGGCCAGCCCCGGGGATGGGGTCCCCGGGGCCTTAAAATGGCCAGAGGAGGGGGGCCACGCTGCCCCCTCAAAATAATAAATAAAGAGGCCATGCCCCGGGGGATGGGGTCCCCGGGGCCAATACAGGCCAAGGGAAGGGGGCCACGCGGCCCCCTTCCCGTTTTGTTTTTTTGGGGTAATTAAAGAAAAGGGGTAAGGCCCTGGGGGATGGGGTCCCCAGGGCCCAAAAACAGAAAAAAAGGAAGGGGGGCCACACAGCCCCCTTCAGGGGACAAAAAAATTTTTTTTTTTAAAAAACGATCGGGCCCGCAGGCCCCGCCCCCTTCCTTCACCACTCTGCAAACGCGCCCCCTGGCGCGTTTGCAGAGAGAACAATTCCCCTTGAATACTGGGGGTCCCTGGGGGCCAACTAGCCCACCAGGAACCTCCAGTATGCGCCAGAGGGCTGCCTTGCAGAGAGGTGTACAGAGGCCACGCCCCTTTTACACCTCTCTGCAACGCTAGCTCTGTGGAGCTTCTTGGAGGTATATGGTGGGCTAGTTGGACTCTGGGGACCCTCAGGATTCAAGGGGACTTAATCCCCCAACTTAAAACGCGCCACGGGGCGCGTTTGCACAGTGGTGAAGGGAGGGGCGGGGCTTCAGGTGACATGTGTGCAAACAGGCCCCGTGGCGCGTTTTAAGATGGGGGATTAAATCTCCTTCAATCCTGAGGGTCCCTGGGGGCCAACTAGCCCAACAGGTACATCCAGAAAGCGCCACAGAGCTGCGTTGCAGAGAGGTGTAAAAGGGGTGTGGCCTCTCTACACGTATCTGCAACGCAGCCCCTGGCGCATATTGGAGGTTCCTGGTGGTCTAGTTGGCCCCTAGGGACCCTCAGGATTCAGGGGACTTAATCCCCCAACTTAAAACGCGCCACGGGGCGCGTTTGCAAGATGTCACCTCAGGCCCCGCCCCTCCCTTCACCAATGTGCAAATATTCCTCTAAAATCAGCCGAAATAGGAATTCCGATTTACTCACCTGTTATCAGGAGAGACCTCAGTGCTGCATCTTTCAGCCTGGTACTGGTCCTGAAAAGTAATTTTAACCGTACATACCGGTAACTTGAATTTCCTTCATAGGCTAACATTGACTGGTTTCACTTGGAAATTCTTCTAAGTGTGGAGTTTTGGAACTTTAAAATATTCCTCTAAAATCAGCCGAAATACGAATTCCGATTTACTCACCTGTTATCAGGAGAGACCTCAGTGCTGCATCTTTCAGCCCAGTACTGATCCTGAAAAGTAATTTTAACCGTACTTACCGGTAACTTGAATTTCCTTCATAGGCTAACATTGACTGGTTTCACTTGGAAATTCTTCTAAGTGTTGATTTTTGAAACATACAAATATTCCTCTAAAATCAGCCGAAATCCGAATTCTGATTTACTCACCTGTTATCAGGAGAGACCTCAGTGCTGCATCTTTCAGCCCAGTACTGGTCCTGAAAAGTAAATTTAACCGTAATTACCAGTAACTTGAATTTCCTTCCATAGGCTAACATTGACTGGTTTCACTTGGAAATTCTTCTAAGTGTGGAGTTTTGGAACTTTAAAATATTCCTCTAAAATCAGCCGAAATACGAATTCCGATTTACTCACCTGTTATCAGGAGAGACCTCAGTGCTGCATGTTTCAGCCCAGTACTGATCCTCAAAAGTAATTTTAACCGTACTTACCTGTAACTTGAATTTCCTTCATAGGCTAACATTGACTGGTTTTCAGCAAAAAAGTTTCAAAGTGTTGATTTTCACAAACTACAAATATTCCTTAAAAATCGCCTGTATGACTTAAACGCATTCTTTCAACTGTTTACAGGAGATGCACCAGTGCTGGATCCAGGATCCAACACTGAGAAAAGAAAAAGTTACGATAACAGTTTTTACCTGCTAAGTGAATTTCCTTCCATAGGATAACATTGGTGATTCTATGAGAAAAAGTTTCTAAGTGTCAACTTTTAAAATACAATAATATCCCTTAAAAATCACGACTGTAACCAAAACGCTTTTACTCAACTGTTTA
Organism: Calotriton arnoldi; assembly: GCA_963921515.1. Taxonomy (NCBI): domain Eukaryota; kingdom Metazoa; phylum Chordata; class Amphibia; order Caudata; family Salamandridae; genus Calotriton; species Calotriton arnoldi. The sequence continues at coordinate 114,553 of CAWUFW010017316.1, read as the reverse complement.
CAGGAGATGTACCAGGACTGAATCTAGGATCCAGTCCTGTGGTTAGAAAAAGTAATCCATAAAGTAACTAATTGCATTTAACTAGAAATTCACATTGAGCTGAATGTTGCATTGTGTTTGAAAATGTGTTGCCCATTGCAACAACTGTAACTACTGTACTTAAAAGTCTATTGCCTATCTGCAAAGTATTTAAACTAAAGTAATTCATTAAGAGAAAGTATTTTTTGTAATGTAATGTATAATGTAATTACAATGTAATTTAAAAAATAAAATATGTAAAAAAAAATTGTTTCTAAAAATGTAGTAAATCAGTATGAAAAAATTAATATAACAATTAATACATTTAAAAATTGTCATTTACAAAACCTTTGAAATTCACTAAAAAACGTAGGTTTCAGGCACGTTATAGTTAGAAATTAGCATTTAAAAAACCTTTGAAATTCACTGAAAAAACCATAGGTTTCAGACACGTTATAGTTACAAATTAGCATTTAAAAAACCTTTGAAATTCACAGAAAAAACCATAGGTTTCAGACACGTTATAGTTACAAATTAGCATTTAAAAAACCTTTGAAATTCACTGAAAAAACCATAGGTTTTAGGGACAGTTATAGTTACTTGGACATTGCACTCGTACAAAACCCGTGAAATTCCCCCGTTATAGTTAGTTCAGCTAACTATAACTCGCGCCCCACAATGCACTGCTGATGACGTCACATATTACATCACTCATGACATGGTCAGTGACATCACTGATGACATCACTGATGACATCTCAAATGACATCACTGATGACATCATCCACGTGATAATCTGATGCACCTCCTCACACCCTAATATAATCTTTGATACACCCACTCTAAATTACAGACTGCCATTCGCAAAACCATAGACACTCCAACACCAATAACCACATACCCACTCACTGATTCTTAGGTCTACGCACACATCCACTCACTCACCCGTATAGTCACTCATACTTACGGTCACTCAGTACAGGACTATCATATGCACTCATACTCCTATATAGACACTCAAACACCGCCACTCATACATAGAGGTACTCACACACCTAGTCAGTCATGCAAATAATTAAACACACTACCATTTACTCACCTATACAGTTATACACACACCAGCTCACTTACTCATTCAAATAGTAGCACATTCTTACGCTCTTATACAATCACTGATACAAGCACACACTCATCCATACAGCCACTATCACAATCACTCACTCTCGCTTATAGCTATTTATATACTCCAACACACATATATACTGCCTTTCACATATGTAGTTACTCACACATGTACCACTGGGACATACATTCACTCACTAACACACTCTTACACACACTTACCCACCCATACAGTCTATCACAGATGCACTCTTGAAACCATCCAACAGTGAATCACCCACTCACACATCTATGCACAGAGTTGCACACACCCCTCCCACACAAACACTCAGGCACCCATACAGATACTCAGACAAGCATTCAATAACTCATATAGACACTCATGTAGCTATTCACAAACACATGCAGCCACTTACACAGCAACAGACAGACGGATACAGACATTCACCCAGTTTAGTCACTAACCCATGCATTCAGTAAGATACGTTAAATCACTCACTTATAGAGTCAGTCACGCACCTACTAAATCATCCATACAGACACTTACACACCCACTCATTCTTCAATACGTCTTTTCCTATATATATTAAAAATATTTCAACTTTACAGAAACACACAGTCACTGGATGATGTCATCAGTGATGTCATTTGAGATGTCATCAGTGATGTCATCAGTGATGTCACTGACCATGTCATGAGTGATGTAATATGTGACGTCATCAGCAGTGCATTGCGGGGCGCGAGTTATAGTTAGCTGAACTAACTATAACGGGGGAATTTCACGGGTTTTGTACGAGTGCAATGTCCAAGTAACTATAACTGTCCCTAAAACCTATGGTTTTTTCAGTGAATTTCAAAGGTTTTTTAAATGCTAATTTGTAACTATAACGTGTCTGAAACCTATGGTTTTTTCAGTGAATTTCAAAGGTTTTTTAAATGCTAATTTGTAACTATAACGTGTCTGAAACCTATGGTTTTTTCAGTGAATATATATATATATATATATACATATATATATATATATATATATATATATATATATATATATAAAACCCCAAAACCCCTGAACTTTCCGAGTAACAAGCCCCTCTCAAACAACTGAGACTTCTCAATATAAAATACATTTTATCTGGCTAGGTGATATCCCCATGAAAAGATGAAATGAAAATCAGGTGTGATATGGGGAAAAAGCTTTTAATTGGTAGAATGGAGTATCAATAACAACAGTATTAAACTCTAATGAAACAAGGGCCGCCAGACCGACCTTAACCACATGAATAGTGTTTTTTTAATATACACTCCAAAAATTAATAATTTAGGTGATGGTTGAAGTATATATATTTTTTATGTTAAGGTAGCACATGCACTTTCTTGCACATTTATTTAATCGGTTTTAGATTAAGTTTAGGCATATTCTGAGGGAGCTCGGAATAGGACTTTGTCATGTGAAATGGACCTCTGGAATTAGTATACAGTGTATAATGTGCATTTACGCAAGGATTTTAACCAGCAAACACATAAGTGGTTTTTACAAATCTTGTTTGGCTTTTTTCTATAAGAAATTTTAAATGAATATTTATCTAATTATTTATTTATTTAAATCAACCAAAGCATTGTTCATAAAATGAGATATATATATATTTATGGTATTTTACACCGTTGTAACTTCTCGTATGTAATGAATTAAATTTTAGTCTTTATTAATATATAGAAAAACAATGTATTTTATAAAGTATTTTACAGCTCCCAACAAAGTGATTTTAGAATTGGGGGTATGAACAAGATTGTAACATCCAAATGCACTATATTGTATAACACATGATTTAGTATGTTCTCTATGTCTATCTTCAACCTCCAATGAAAATGAGCACAAGTCACTTTAAAAGCGGTGTAAAAAATTGTAGGCATTGTCATGTGATCAAGGTTCGGCTGGACTGAAACGCGTTATGGCCGACACGAAAATAAATATTTAAGAGCACTTACTTTGTGGTCCGCGCCTGCTTTGGTTGGTGAACTGCTGATTGGGAAAAGCAGAGAACCTGGATATATATATATATATATATATACAAACACATATATGCATTTATATACATATAAAAACTCACATATATATCTATCTATCTATCTATCTATCTCACTCTCTCTCTCTCTCTCTATATATATTATATATATATATATATATATATCTTGAGAACGGCAGAATGCCGAAAGGCGTCTGTCAGTGCGGGGGGGTGGGGGGGGAGGGTCCTAGCACAATAAAAATTACATCCTGAGCAAGATCCTGTGAGTGCTCTCCTTTTTATGCCGACCGGACGGTGTTAAGCTTGTGGAGAGATATATATATATGTTTATGGCTACCACACCCTTGTTCACAGACCTGGCAAGAGTCAAACAACAAAAGTTGCAGTCACCTGTTGCATTTTTAAATCAGTGTCCTGCCCAAAATGAGTCTTCCTTCAAAGTGCACAGCATCATGGTACATGTGGTGCTGCATGTGTATTACCCCAATGGGTTTTGGTGTCGCTCTCATAAATAAGCAAATTCTACCCCAGTGGGTTCACTTTACCTGTCTCACATCTGAGTCCGCTGCTAATACAGCATCATTCATAAATGCCCCACTGGTCCGAATGTGACAATCGTTCCCAGTCACTTCGGAACCGCTCTTCTGCGGCCGTGCAAATCCACGGCTGGACTGACTGTAAACATGAAACATACAGGTTGCCCTCAAATGGATTTGGTCTCCTAGGTAAGTTGTAACTCCTTTAATGAAGATTGCAGCAATAACAGCATGAGCAGGAAATTGATTGCAAACCGGCCTTACGCGTTTCGGGCTACCACACCCTTGTTCACAAACCTGGCAAGAGTCAAACAACAAAAGTTGCAGTCACATGTTGCATTTTAAAATCATTGCCCCCCCCACACAATGAGCCTTCCTACAAAGTGCACAGCATCATGGTACTTGTGGTGCTGGAAGTGTGTTACCCCAGTGGGTTTTGGTATCGCTCTCATAAATAAGTCCATTCTACCCCAGTGGGTTGACTTCAACTGTCTCACATCTGAGTCTGCTGCCAATACCCCATCATTCATAAAGGCCCTACAGGTCTGAATGTGATAATCGTTCCCAGTCAATTCAGATCCGCTCTTCTGCGTCAGTGCAAATCCACGGCTGGACTGGCCGTAAACATGAAACACATAGGTTGCCCTCAAACGGATTCGCTCTCCCAGGTAGGTTATAAGTCCTTTGATGAAGATTGCAGCGACAACAGCATGAGCAGGAAATCGATTGCTAAGCGGCCTTACGCATTTTGGTAAGGCCCACTGAAGGGGTAAGAATTTTATTGTGCAGGACTTTCATTGCCATAATACATCATTACTCACCTGAGGCCTCTTGAGGGCGGGACTTTAAAAACCTGGTAATTGTTCTCTGCTGTTTTGTAAGCCTGGGTGGAGTTTGCAGAGTTCTGCTACGCGGAACTCCGTGAAGTGTAAAAAAAACTCTGCCTCGCTATGCGGAGGTCCACGAGCAGCGGAGTGCATTAGATAAATGCCATTTGCGTTAATTCTCAGTGCCAGGTGCTTGTCCGCAGTGTGTAATCATTGCGAACGGCACCATGCACAGCGCAATCGGGCCCTGCTTCCTTTTTGCAGCTCGAGTATATTTTTACTCGAGCGGCAGCTTTCTCAACGCAAACGGATGGTTTCTCAATGTGAGCGGTCGCGAGCATACACGACCACTCACAATGAGAAATCTGACCTCCCGCATTGAGAAATCTCGCCGGGAGGTTGATTTTCCACGCTCGCGCTCACCAACTTGATGTTGACAATCGCGAGCGAGGAAAAAAACTCTGCTCCGTAACACGAAGCAGAGTTTTTCAGAACTCCGCGAGCTCTGCGTAACGCAGAGTGCGGAATACTCCACAAACTCCGCGAGCGGAGCGGATTTCACCGCCCAGACTTACTCTTTTGTTCCTTCATGCTGGCCTGTGAACAATAGCTGCGGAGCCCGAAATGCGTTAGACCCTAAGCAACTACATGGGCTTGCTGGTATTTGAATAAATCACACTTGAACCTGATTGTGAGTGCGACTTTGTCTGAGGACACAGTTTTCATGTATTCAAATGGCCTATCCAGCCGTAATGCGGCACCACCGCACATAAAGGGGCAGGCCTATCTGACCATGAGGAGCAGGCAACTACAGAGCAGCGGATTGTGGAAAATGTTGCCAGCGAACTTGGGAAGGAGAAGATTTGAAGCCCACAGGGGCGAGGAATATAATATATTGCATTTTTATGGAACAAACCCCCTGAATGGGTAAGAATGTTATTGTGCAGGACTTTTATTACCATAATGCATCAGTACTCATCTGAGCCCACTTGAGGGTGGGACTCTAAAAACCTGCTAGTTGTTCTCCGCTGTTTTGTTCCTTCATGCTGGCCTGTGAACAAGGGCTGGGGAGCCCGAAATGCGTTAGGCCCGAAGCGAGTGTGTATTTAAACGTTGCGTCCAGCCATAAAGGTGCAGGTCTGTCATTCTTTGCCACTTTATTGATGTAAATTTGTAGTCCTTCCTCTATTTATGCAAAATGCCCCAGTTTTTGGCGTTGCACGATCTGGTCACCCTACCCGGGGACCTCAACCTCCCTGGGTCTTAATTTTTGTTGGAGGGGAGCCACACAGCCCCCTCTTGGAGCTGTAAATGACCCTGGGGACCGCCACCCCCAAGGCTGGCTCCAGCAATGTCCTGGGGTGCACACCCCCAGGACATTGCAGTTCTAATGGCTTGGTGGGAGCACTGCTCCCGCCAAGCCATAGCAAACTCTGGTCCACTTTATGGAAGCAAGAGCAGTAAAAATGCTGTGGCTTCCATGAAGCAGAGCAGAATTGCTTTTGAACAGATGGAGCTGCATGTATGCAGCTCCCTTTGTCTAAAGCAATGCCGGCTACCGCAGGAGGCAGGGAGCTGGTAGGGACCACAGGGGCGTTGAGGCTCCCCCTGCAGTCCCCAATGATCTTGCCATGCCCCGGGGGATAGGGTCCATGGGCAATACCAACCTAGAAAGAGGAGCCGCGCTGGCCCCTCCCCATTTAAAAAAAATGCTTAATGCCTGCTTGGGGATGGGGTCCCCAGGGCCAAAATAGGCCTGGGGAGGTGGACAACGCAGCCCCCCTCCCATGTCCCAAAAATAAATAAAGGCCTGGCCCTGGAGACGGGGTCCCGGGGGCCGAAATAGGCCTTAGGATGGTGCCACGGGGCACACTCCAATTTAATTTTCTAAAAAAATAAAAAATGGGCATACCCAGGGGGATGGGGTCACTGGGGCCAAAAATGGCCCAAGAAGGGGGCTCCTGGGTCTCACTCCCTTTGAAATAAAAAAATAAATAAAAATGAAGGCCGGGCCCCAGGTAATGGTGTCCCTTGAGCAGAAATCAGCCTGGGGGCCCGTGCTGCCCCCTCCAGATTTTTATATAACATTTTTTAAAAAAGGATCAGGCCCCGGAGAATGGTATCCCCAGGGCGCAAAATAGTCCAGGGAAGGGGGGCCACATGGCCCCTCCTTCATAAAACATATACAAAATTAAAAAAGCCACAACTCATGGGAGGCCCTGCCCCTTTCTCCACTACTCTGTAAATGCGCCTCCTGGCATGCTCCTGGTTGGGTGATGAAGTCCCCTTGGCTTCTGAGGGTCCTTAGTGGCCGAAAAGACCTCCTGTTACCTCCAGTAAGCCCCACACAGCAGAATTGCTGAGAGGAGGTCTGAGGCCACGCCCCTTTCTCCACCTCTCTGCAAATGCGCCTCTCTGTGCACTATTGATGGGGGATGATGTCACCTTGCCTCCTGAGGGCATCAGGACTTTAAGTGGACTTCTTCCCCCAAGCAGCAGTGCACCAGGCCTTTCTGAAGGTGAGTAAAGAGGGAGCAGCTTTTAGTGTCAGTGGAAGACTATTTCAGAGTACAGCTGTGGTCCTGAAAAAACACTTCCCGACCCAGATGGTCCTCCTAAATGAGGGAACAGTCAGGTTCATGGCAGAGCCTGAATGAAGTGTCCTCACTGGGACGTACCATTTGAGTTTCTCCTTGAAACGGGCTGGCCCCAGTCCGTGCAATGATTTATAAGCCAAACAGAGAGCCTTGAACGTACAGCGATGTCTGACTGGCAGCCAGTGTAGGTTCCTGATGGCTCCTCTAGCCAATTCATAATTTGGAATTTTAAAAAGGCAACAAGCAGCAGCATTTTGCAATGACTGAAGCCTCTTCAGGAGACCTGATGTGAGATTAAGATAGAGACTATTGCAATAATCGATCCTTGTGAGAACCAATGCCATGGTTACAGTTTTCAGAAGTTCAGGGGGCAAAAAAATGTTGATATTTTTTATGTGCCTAAAGGAACAAAATGAGGCCGCTGTAATTTTATTCACTTGGTCCTTGAACTTTAGTTCTTTATCTAACTGGAAGCCTAAGTTTTTTACTTTGTTTGAGGGTTCAGACAGTGAGTCCAACTGAGGCGGCCACCATTCTGGCGTCCAAAATATGGGGTTGTTGCCCAAGATGATGACTTCAGTTTTAGCGGCGTTCCCATTTCTTGTTTATTCTACAACATGACTCATTGTTAGTATAAGCTGAGATGAACTGTAATCAATCATCAGTGTCCTTTTATCAAGAAACAATGTTCATGTTTTTTGTGAAAAACAGTGTTAAAAGAATACTAGAGAAATACACAAAAGAACTAAAGATAGAGTAAAATAAATACATTGCGTATAGAGGAGAAAGTTCAGAGAGTAATCTACCTTGATCTTTTAAGGTGCATTGCCTCATAGGAATCAGCCGCGGTGGGATGCTCCTCCTATTGGTCACATGGAGAAATCTAACCGGCAATAAAAACAGTGTGTGGGGGAAATTTTTTCTTGGGAAACAGTAATTTGCTCATTCTAGCGCAAACATCTCTTGGTAATATTTCTGCTTCAGAGTTAAAGAAATTATCTAGTTTTTTATGTTGTTTCTGTTTCTAGCGAAATGCAGTAAAAAATGTATGTAAATATGATCCCCAGGGGTCTTACAAAGAGGTGTGGTGAGAAGTTGTGTGAAGGGTACAGATGTTACGGAGTGCCTTAGTTTTAAAAATATCTAATTGATATTTCTATCCCTGGCAGTCTATAGGTAAGAGGTCCTTTTGAAATGGTACTAAGAGATATAGTTGAGGCATTTCAGAATGTCTGGGTAAACAGGATATAAATTGTAACTATGTAGAGTAAAATAACATAGAGCAAAAAAGGGTCCTTTTGATGCATACTTATAAGGCGGAAAGAGCTTCTCCGCCGAGACACTTACAAAAATCTTACCTAGTTATCGATAGGGCCCCCAGTGTATTCGGCTTGCCTGTCCTGGCTGCCGTCAGGTCGATGTAGGGAAATCATGTGTTTTTATGTCTGGTTCAGATGTACGCGGATACCAGAAGTGTTTTAACACTCTTGTGCATTGTATCAGAAGTATCACTGACATAATATCGACGACAACAATATCGACCTACCAGAATATCGAGTCAAGAATATCGATGGACAAAATATCGACATCCTATCTCTACAACGGTAAGTTCAAAAATATCAAAACCAAAATATCGTTGTTTAAAATATCGTTGTTCAAAATATCATTTTTTTTAAGTGTCTTAAAAATAATATTAAATAAATTAGGTAATACATATAATTAATAAAAACATAGGGATCCATTACGATGGCGGGCGGAAGCACAACCGCCGTGCCATCGGAGGCAAAAACCGCCAGTTACCGTCCGACAGCTACGGCCCACACGCCCGCCAAATTAGGATGTGAAAAGTCAGCCAAACACCGCCCGTAAGCCAGCGACGCCGCCCGCCATCAAAGTGCGCCCGTCTACGTAGCGGCGCGAGCCAATGGAGACACACCGTCCGACGAAATGACGTACCGCCCGGCGTACAAATTACGATGCCACAACCAAACAGCTCCCCCGGCTAAGAGACACCGCACGAGATACCAAGGCGGAAACTCGACCGCTGAGTACGGAGACCAAAAAGGCTGCCCACCCCGACATGAATCCTGCACTCCAGGCCATCCCCATGCTGTACCTGATGCACCACCTAGGAGTGAATGTGCCGCGGCGACGCAGGTAGGCAGACACACAACAAGGGCACGCAAACACTGCACACAATGCAAGGGCGGATAAACTGTACAAGGGCCCCCCAGACACCCCTGTGTGGACACGACACATCCACCACTGTACCCACAAATGTCCCACCTGTCAAAATGAAACAACTCGCAACATCCGGGCACCCACTACCCGGGACCAGGAAGTGACGTCCCCGTCACAGCACCGCAGCGCAGCGGCGATGATGCAGGTACACATGTGCACAACACAGAGGCCAACGACAGCGCCATGCATGGGCTGCACACAAAAACCACAGGGTCACAACTACATACCCCACACACCAGCCCCACCCTGAAGGCACATGTCACGTGGCCTTCCTGCATCAGTCATGTCCCCAACCGACAACTCACACTTGTCAACCTGATGTCACACAAGTGTCCCGAACAGGGGAGTGATGTGATGCCAAAATAGGACACACCCTTGTGTGCAAAACATGGCGAAGCACACAGCGGCTGCTACATAACAGCGCAGAATATGGACCTCGTCCGCAAAAGGTACGCCAGTCTCATCCAAAAATACCCATACCATCCTGCTCGCAATATCAAGCCATGCAATGTACAAAATTGAAAAACCCTGCTGCCTGAGAACAGGTGTTTCCAATTACTACACCCACACAGAAGCCCCAATGTATAGCGGAAACGCAGTGTCCCGCCCACACACGGGAGAGCAGATAGCACTGAATGGCCTTCCATTCCTACTCTGAAATCACCTTGCAACAATGTATACAGGAGAATGGAGCCATTGTACCAACAAGAAGCCAAACAGAGCCATGCATAGTAAACCGTACACTGGCAGATAGCGCCCAACATGAAAGAAAGTTAATAACACACAAAAAAATTATACCACTCCTCCATGTGGGTCAAATGCAAGTAATCTGGAAGGAGTCAGACACCACTGGCCTTGACCATTCATTGAAGCATGTGGGATGAGGGCATGTGTCCCCCGCCCAAGCTATGACCCAAGTCCTGCCTCCGTACAACCATTCCAGAATTCCCAGCATCGTCGGAGGTTGCACTCTGCTGACTGCACAGCCAGCCGGAGCACGCCATCACATCGCCCTGTAGGAAAATGGCTGTTGCACCACTGCTTCCCAACTACGCCGGACAGATGCAGCTGTACATTGAGAGCCTGCTACAGATAGTGGGCTGTGAAAATCTGGCCATGCTGAACGTAAGTTACCGAGTAACTTACCGCATCGCAATGTTCAGCTGCGTCATCCCCGTTTTCTACTGTCGGAGGTGTCCGTTCCACTGGCCTGTGGATTTATGTCTCTCCAACCCGGCATGTCCAAAGGCGGACCTGGTACACTTGTTTGCACCCCTGGACGCCCACGACAGGATCTGTTCAGTGTATGGGGGCATGGCGTATGTGGCTGCAATCGGACACACACTGCAATGGGACCAGTGTGCCTCCACACAACGTATTCTGGATCACAGTTTCATCGAATGTCATCCAACATGTCCCATCAGGCTTCTACAAGGGACAACTTACGATGAACACATTGCCAGCCACCATCCGCTTCATTGGATGGCATCCATGTTTACCACCAATGCCATGGATGCCCTGCTGGAAGGTATTGCATACCTGACAACTTGTCAATTCATCGGTCCCCGACTCAATACCCCCAATTGAACAATCATGTTCAACACCGTACCTATGCTTGGCTTTCGCACGGACTGGGCAGTAAGCTGTACAACAACTATACCATACAACCTGCAACAAACACCACACCATCAACTCCACTGCCATGACATCGGACATTTTCGGGACATGCACTCTGTTCCTCACCATATCCTGTATCTCTGCATGAACAGGGGGAGGCAGAGGTATGGGACTTGTGTACAGTAACCACGTGGCCAATACTGCACGAACAACTATGCCATAATATGTATACAGCGCACCTGAACACATGCACCGGTCAGTGCACACTAATCTGTCTGCTGTATTACGTATCAACTGATACCTCACCATCGTCTGTACTTCCGTGCCCGGACTTTTGCATGGACAACAAATGCAACCCCCTACAACATGGCCCCAATGATTGTGTCATGTTCAGTAGCCACCACATTGCAACAACTAGTGAGACGCTGCTGCATGCATGTAGGTCCATGCTCTGATGTCACCTCTCACTCAGGTGTGTCGGAGTTACTATTGTAGTAAACCTGTACCATGGAACTGAGATGTTCTGTGCCCATGATGTCAAGCTGTCTCGTAGGCAAAATTAATACGGTCTCTGTCAAAGTCTAGAGCTCTTCAGTAATTAGCAAATGTACTTTAGCATAGCAAGGGCAAGGCAGTTGTAACTCTGAAGCCTTCATCCCACAGTCAACAACTAATCACATCTACCCGTAACCCCTTTTGTATGTGTAATCATGCTAAGTATATCCTCCACATGCATTCCGCTGCCAGTAGTGTCCACTATACTGCATCACAGAGGACGTAAGTCCAAATACATGCCTTGAAGCTAATATGTGACTCTGCTGAATTATTTCACGAAGACAAGTACGAATGAGAGAGGATGAGAGTGTGTGAAGTACACGACAGTCGTGAGATGACCATGTAGTCCAGTGTTATTGGATGTCAACGCATATGAGTAGCCGCAACAGTGGACACAGTGAAATACTACAGCTCGTGGGCCAGGACTTGTCAGACTCTGACGTGGCCCAACAGATCATCACATTAACACTGACGGCCTGGTCACTACAAAGCACAGTCCTACATATGTCTACAATTTCCTTCACAGTCTGACATCACACTCAGCAAGCAAAAGTAGGAGCCACGCAAAAGCATGCTACAGCAATGACTGACAAAACACACACACGACATCAGTGTGGGTGGGCAGGACTGCATAGTGAGTGAGAACTGCAGAAATTCACATACATGCTCAATTAAACAAGGCACAATCGTGACAGTCACACACCCTGCAGACACACAACGTCCGAAACATATCAAGTAGGAGTCCGCCTGAACTGTAAGGACACACCCACAAACTGCACACTGTGCAACATACAACACACACATGTGATCACATTCAGAGACCTGAACACGGATACAAACATCCACCATGGGCCTGGGAAACACATGTGTGTAGTCGACATTGCCAGAGCACACACACACACCAACACTACCCCAAAGTCACACCACTCACACCACACACATCTACACCTCCCATATGCACACATTGAAAGTAAGCCATGTGCCCAGGCACAATGTACATCACAAGACTAACATACACCTACACTGCTGGCCACACAGCAAGTAAGCACACACATACCCGCATACTCTGCGCATGCTGCCTGTCATCCTGTGGCTAGACTCACACCCTGTGCATTGCTTGTACGCAAACATGACACGGATACATTTCCCCAGAAATACCACCAAATACATGCAGTCAATCCGTGTCACAAAAAGCATATACATCACACACACAAGTAGCAGAGTCTGAAAGAAGTGAAGTCCCTGCCACGTGTACAACACATTGGAATGTGAGACCAGACATTGCAATTGCTGAGGTACCATACACGGCCTGTGCCTCACTTAACCATGCACACACTGCAACAACTGCAATCATCAACTACACAGATACAACCGACTACAGGAACAACAGCATCCAGTCACAGATTACATAGACAGGCGGCTAAATTAATCAACCCCAGGAACAGTGGCCAGTTGGATGTGCCGAGTAGTGACACGAAGAGCTGTGTATGCAATGTGTGTGAGTGTACCCTGCCATGGCCACCAACACTGCCATGGCAGTCACAATAGCCATTACAGCCACCACTGTGTCACAGGTAGATGTGTGAGTGTGCCTACCATTCAAACAAGATGCCAGTTCTACTCGGTGCTGTTTGTGTGCTACGGGACAGTTGCAGGTCCACCCCTGAGAGAGAAGCACAACTGTGGAAGACACACATGTGTCATGTGAAGCGGGAGTTCCGCTTGTCCCAGGTGGGTGGGTGTGACGGGTAGGTGCACACATGCATTGTTGAAACAGACTGTGTTGTGAGGATTCCGGAGCACTAGATTTCCACTGTCTTGGGCATTTGGAAAGCCCACCTGTCTGGGGATGAATGTGAACTCGTGTGGGCACAACAGGCGGGCACACGATCAATGCTGCATCAGGTGTACACGTTAGCCCACCCTCTGTGGACATGCTGGATACTGCTATGCGTCTGCCAGGCCCTTGCCAAGGCACTCACATCCCCTGTCCACCAGGTGTACCCCCAACATTGTCCACCTGCACAGGCTACCCAGGGCACGGGATGGCAGTGGAGCTTGGTGGGTGGGAGGTCATGGCGCCCTTCTCCTGGTCATATCTCGCAGGCAACACATCCTCATTGTGCAGCATGGCACAAGTCAGAAATAAGTAGTGGGGGGACGCACACATCACGACCGTAAGTGACGTCACGAAAGTTGGCTTGCACCATCTGACTTATTGCCTCCCTTCCCCCACCCGTTACATGCGATTGCAACAGAGAAGCCAGCGCGTGCACAAGCAGCTCCGAGCTCGCCCCAGAGAGGCCAAAGAGTGAATGTGTGGGTCCGTTAGCTCCAGTTATCGTGCCCGCGTTAAAATTATTGCTGGCACGCCGTCCACACGCGTGGCATCCCGATTCGAGACCTGGTGTGCAGGCAAAGTGTCCTATTGGCTTAGCGATATGTGTGATTGCATGACACTCGTTGGTGGTGGATGGCTCGGAGGCCCGTCACCCTGAGGCCCATGTCCCACCACATGGGTCCCTTGTCAATGGCAGCAGTTGTAATGACTATGCGTGCCGGGGTGGGTCCACCTTTTGTCTGGGATTATGTTTGCGGCCTGGGCCGCTAGGGCAGCTACAGCCTCTGTGTGTTGCATGTGGTGTATCCGTACTCCGGAGGCTGTCATGCATTGTCACTGTTGTCCAGGTCTCGAGTCGGGTACCACGCTGGTGGACGGCGTCCCACCACTGATTATACCGTGAGACAGATAACTTGGTCAAATGGAGCCACACATCCACTCTTTGGCCTCTCTGGGGCGAGCTCGGAGCTGCCTGTTCATGCGCTGGCTTCTCAGATGCAAACGCATATTGGGGTGAGCGAGGGGAGGCCATTAGTCTGACGGTGCAAGCCACCTTCCGTGATGTCACTTCCTGTCGTGACGTCAGCGTCCCCCCACTTCTTCTTTTTAGGACTCGTGCACTGCTGCTGTCGGATGTTCCACTCCCCAGGGGGGTGGAGAAAGGGTCATGAATGTCAGCCTGAGATTGGCCCAGTTGAAGGCCCAGCTTGACTGGGGGGGACAGCCATTGGACAGTCTGGTGTAGCCCACCCACGCGTACATGTGGGCCCTCCATGAACTATGTCACCTGCGGCAAAGTGATGTCATGGGCAATGACGTTATTGAGGAGAGCTGTCTGCCCCACGCAGAGAAGCCGCATCAGCTCAACAGACCCAGCACTGAGGGCAGCAGGGGTCACATGTGCAGGGGCAGCTGTGCCTGGTGTGAAGGACACTCTATCCTTCATCCCTGTGCCGACACGTGTTGCACCAGTGGAAGTAGATGGGAGGGCGGGCATTGGCCTCCGCATGGCTGAAGAGGAGCCAGAGTCCACGTCCCCTGTGTTAGCAAACATGGATGCATCACCTCTGTCCTCAGATGACGCCGAAATTGCCGTCTCGGCCTGTGATTCATCCAGCACACGTCTGGCACCTCCGAGGCGCTGGTCACATCTGTCTCACTCAGCACCTGTGCAGCTGCTACATCCGATGCCACCCCACTGTTGAGCGTCCCCTGTCCCTCAGCACCCAGGGGAGATGCTACATGAGAGAGAGCGAGGTGGCCTCACTCATCTGGCATCAATTCTACAGACATGTGCAAGGGAAGCAGCACAGAACATTCCCAAATCCACATGTTGCACGATACCTGTACAATTGTATACAGCCACCACAATCAACACGTAATGGCTGGCGTACAGTAAATGAATCCGCTAATTAGTGGCACATGTGTTGTGCACATAGCACTACACCCGGCCTGTGTCACCCTGCGACCATAGCCACAAATCGCGGTGCACACACCCACTGTCCTGATGGTGGCAAGGATGACCACTACGTAATTAGGCCAAAGACATACCTGCATGGAGCAGAATGGGAAACCACTCACACAGACTGCAACATGACAGGCCACAATGGCCATGAGCCCATGCCATCCACCTGTCATTGACATGAGCACAACTGCTGTTGCACAGTGTGCCGGATGTGTAAGTAACCGAGAGATGAGGTGAGGCATCGCACACATATAACCGAACGAAATCAGAGTAGGCACAGTGCCTCCAACATACATGTCAATTGCCAATCCAGCCCACTACAGGTTGTTCCTGAGGGCTACGACTCTGAGTGCATTGAGAATGCAGAGTGCTCAAATTACATCTTGAGCCTCAGGACTAGCATATGCATGTCAGATGCACACAGCACAGAGTACACTTACAACCCACTGCATCACACAACAAACATCACATTACCCAGATTATGTGTAGGCTGTGGACACATGCTGCCTCCCACAGCAAAAGACACCATCCCACAATACTGTACACTTGCTTGCTGCTGATGCCCCAACAAATGTGCATCGGGCACAGGCTGTGTGACTGTCAAGATGCAGACCATTACTGGTGAAATGCAGCGCCGTGCTGATCTGACAATATGAGGGGGCATCCCCCGATTCGTCATCGCCACGTAGTAGCTCATCCGGCAGATGCCGTCACACCCTTTGTGGAATTGGCTGCACTGTCGGTCACACATACTCAGAGGCATCAACTTGGTTGCAATGGCTCATCACAAGCCCTTGGGCTGGAGGACTTCCAACTGCAGGGATGGTACACAGGAGGCTTGGAATATCACTCATACACTTCTCAACATCACCCATATCCACCAATCACAGTGGCATGCTGCTGACCGATCCCAAATACTCAGAGACGTGCAACAGAGCCATGAAGTAATCGGACATGGCCTAACAGCATGTGTACACCACACGTGAATGCATGATGGTGGGAGTGTGTACACAGTACCTGTCCAACCCATTCACATGCAGGTAGCCAGCACATTGAGCAATTGCCTGTCCATTGTCAGGTTGACCAACACAAAGCTCACAAGGCAACACATCTTTGTGGGTGTACCCACTGTGTCCAACACTGCGAAGCCCTCAACGTACTCGCCCTGTGCATGGCTCACCCCGCAATGGAGGTCACATTCAGTGCCACTGTCTCTGACACACATCCCTATCACAAGGCATGGTGTGTCCAATCAACAGGGCTGAGTTAGCGCATTTCAGGTGGGTCCTGAACAAAAGGCACATGTAACCCACTGTACAGTCAGTGTTGTCTCCTTCTAGGATTGTGCGGTCAATGTGCAGCCCAGGTCTGCTGAGACTGAGAAGGGCAGCATGGACCCAGCCTGCCATTCTCACAAGCAATAACTGCCCTGAGACCTGCATTGCCAAGTGGCTGCGTCACTGGATGTCTTTAATGAAGATGCCATGTACCACCACTTGGGAGGGACATGCATGGCTAAGCGCCAGAGAGCCTACATACCCCTTCCACCTGTAGTAAGCATGGTGAGCAGTGCATGTTGGAACCCCACAGGCTCTGACTCATAGTGCTGCGGATCAACGACATGTGTGTCCCCCACATGCACTGCCACACACACTGTAGTTGTCTTTCACACACAACTATTGCATTAAATAGCCTTGGCCAGTGTGCGTGGAGCTCGGATTCCAGGATCTCCAGCTCCTCGCTGGTGAGTGGACCTGGACATATCTTCAGAGTCATCGACGTGAAGGTGGAAAGGTGGCAGCAGCAGCAGGTGTTGTTGAGGGATGCCAGGCTGCAGTCCCTGGTAGCTGTGGTAATGCTGGACTCCCTCCCACACTCATATTGCCCCCTGGGGCTGTTTCAGTGGGTCCAAGCTGCTGCAATTGGTGTACCATGTCTGCCTGCTTCAAATGCACACAATGGCCTGCTCCGAGCTGTCCTGGGACGCTTACCTCTATAGTCGAACACGCAGGGTGCAACCGCCAGGGCCATTAGAGTTGGCCTCAAGGGCCTGGCCCATGGCGGGTACAGTCCGCTGGTGCCATGTGGACTCCACAGTTTAATGTGCGCCATGCATCTGCAGGTGTGGCCATGACTTGTGTGTGGGAGCAGGTCCACACTGGACAGGGCCACTTCATGCTGTGTGCATAGGCAGGGACGGCCAGTGCTCAGCCTCCACATGTCTGTTGGCACATCATCATGTACACATTGGCATGGGAGCATGGGATGTGCATATGCACACACATGCCATATTTCTCTATGTACATCTCCCACTTGGCACGTGCAACGTTACGTGTCACTTGTGATGTGTATTTGCATTCACACAGCTGTGTTGTCATGGAGTTGTCAATGTGTACACCTGTCAATGTGTGTTGGAGGTGTGATACGTACAGTGCTGTACATTGGGTGAAGTAGGGACATCATTGACTGTCTCATATCCCCTTGTGCAACAGGACCCACTTGTTTGGGCCGCTCAGCCTGTGTACATTGTTTTGTTGGTGTGTGCCATACTCACCCAGCCTCGGAAGCTGTGTCAGGCACAGCAGATAGGTATATTGCCGTGGTGTTGCCGCTTCCCACATATGCAGTCAGAAATCATCATCATGCCTTACAAGTTATTATGGCCTAAATCCCCATGTGCATGCTCATAGCAATGGTTTGTGTCACTGGTCATTGCTATTGGTAAGGGGACCTGTGTAAGTGTATTGTGGCTGTGCTGTCCCTACTTGTCAGCTGTTCTGTGATTCAATTGCTTTGTCTGTAATTTTTGTTTTGTGTGTGTGAAAATGCCATGTGTTGTGTTGCATTGACATGTGTCCACTTCCATCTGTCCTAGGAGGAGACCAAACATACATCGCCCCTACCAATTGCTGGCAGACATGGAGGATGTGGAGGTAATCAGGAAATTCCGTCTGGACCGACCCACCCTGCATCACCTATGTGCCTTGTTGGAACCCCACCTTCATCCTCGCAGGGTGTATCCAACTGCATTCACCCCCACGGCTAAGGTGATGGCTGCACTGCATTTTTTCGCCACAGGATCATTCCAACACACAGTGGGCAGTGGAGGTGGAATGTCCCAACCCATGTTCAGCATGGTGCTACGGGATGTCCTGTCAGCCATGATGCTGTACAGGAACCGGTACATCCAATTCCCAAGGGCACGTGATTTGGTGGCAGTGAAGGGTGCTTTCTATGCCCTTGGACGGATCCCCCACGTTGTTGGTGCAATTGATTGCACACATGTTGGCCTTGTTGCACCACAGGCCATGGAGCACATTTATCGCAATCGTAAGCATTTCCACTCCGTGAATGTGCAAGTGGTGTGCCTTGCAGACATGGTCATCACACACGTGTGTGCGAAGTTTCCCGGATCAGCACATGACTCGCACATCATGCGCAACAGCATCCTTCCACGTCTGATGACCAATCTGCAACCGGACCGTGCATGGATTGTTGGTGAGTATGTATACTCGTGTAGCGTGCTGGGTGTGACATGCTGTCTTGTATCCTGTTGGAATTGCAACGATTCTCTGTGTTCCTCACACCCAGGTGACTCAGCATATCCTAACGGGCCTTGGCTCCTGAGCCCATTACGTCATCCTCGGACACCAGCTGATGTCCGATACAATGAGGCACATGGGCGGACCAGACGTGTGGTGGAGCGGACTTTTGGACTCCTGAAGTCCAGATTCAGATGCCTGGACCGCACCGGGGGTGCACTGGCGTACTCACCACAGAAGGTGTGCCAGATAGTTGTGGCATGCTGCATGCTGCACAATCTGGCGATTCGCAGGCAGATCCCCCTGATAGTGGATGACGGTGATCAGTCAGGGCCCCCGCCTGCAGACCAGGATGGGTCCAGTGACGAGGACAGTGGAGAGGAGGAAGCTGTGAATGTGCGTCAGCAGCTCATCGCCCGCTACTTCACTTGACGGTGAGTGCCCATGTACCACGGCTGATGTTGCGGTAGTTGTGTAGGTGTATGTGTGCATTGTCACGGCGGCCTATTGTTCACTGAGTGCTGTGTGGCAATGGTCCATGTCCAGGGTAGTATGCCACTGACAGTGGCTGTAGCATTGTGCCCTGTTGCTCTGTGAGATGTGTGTACATTGCTTAAAGTTAATGACAAGTACTGTGTGATGAGTGTGTGGCACACACATTCAATGGACTCTTGTTCTGTTTTTCACCCCTAGGTCCCTACAGCCTCTCCTGGCCTATCGACATACCACACTCCAGATGCATTTCTGATCATGGTGACGGTTGCACATCCTTGATTAAACACAGAGCAGATACAACAGAATGTGATCCAGGTGTATTTATTTACAGCGGTGACATGTGATTGTGGGCAAGGTGATCACAAAAGTGATGCATGCTGAAACAATGAGTTGACGGTCATGACTGCGTGATGGTCAAGGTGTGCCCATGTTGTTCTATGTCCACAGTCCAACAGACACATGCCATTCACATGGCAGTGTGGGGTGGGATCGTAGTCCAAGTGAATGCAGTAGGTGGCCCCCTGGCTGGCTGACTCACTGGCGTCTGGAGCGTGCGAAGTCCTCTCTGGACACCTGTTTCCTCTTCGGACGGCCCCTTCCACGTTTGGGAGGGGGGGGTTGTGTTGGTGGGCTGCTGGTGGTGGCTGAGGACTGCCCACTCGCTGTGGACGCAGGGGAACTGGATGTTGCACGGCCCTGCGCCACAGCAGGTGGTGGCGGAGGTGGTGTGGCTGGCCTTGATTGGGCCCTCACCACCACCACTAGCTGGCCCATGAGGTCGACAAGTTGGTCCATACGGGTCACGAATTGGCCCATATGGGTGTCCATGGACCTCAACACCCCAAGGACTTCCCGCGTGTCGGCAGATGACCTGGCCCATTGTCCTTGGGCCTCTTCATAGGCCCCAAGGACTCTGGCGATTTGCGGCAGGGCTTGGCTCCCAGGCTCTGTTGGCGTTGGCCTGACCCTTCTCCTCCCACCAGAACTGCTGCCACCGACCTGTCCACTCACCACATTGGTCACCCCGGGCCTCGGTCTGGCTCCCAGGCTCGAGCCCGACGGGCGTACCACCCCTTGCGCAGGTTGAGTGGTCAGGGAGGGCCTGGTGGTGGTGGTGTTGGTGGTGGTTGCGGCGGTGGTGGTGGCTGCACTGACCGTGGCAGCAGGGGTCTGGGACTGGTCAGCAGCCCTGGGTGATGGGTTGGTGGGTGGGGGGGGCCTGGGGAGCGGTTGAGCCCTGCCACACCAGATGTGCCTTGTCAGGGGTCCTCGTCCGAAGAGGTGTCCAGGTCTTCCACATCCGTGAGTCCGGGTCGGGGGCTTGTGGACTGGCTGTGCCGGCTGCTGTCTCCCTCTCCAGCATCGAGCTGTTCGGCACCTGTGGGGCGGATAAGATAGGTTATTGTGTTGCACCTTGAAAAGTTTGAATTAGTTGTCTGACATTCACAGTTTGTGCACTGTTGTGCACAGATTTCCCAGATGCGTGTGTGTGGATATACAATGTGTGTATGCGTGGGCAAGGCAATGGAATTGTGTGATGTGATCATATGGCATGGGACGGATTTGGAATGCCAATGGGTGTGTGTTGCTGTACACCTACATTTTGTGGCTTGGGTGTATATGGGGTACAGCCCCATCAACGCTTTTGTGATGTAATATGGTTTTGGGGGTCATATGAAACGCTTCGGCACGCAGATTGAAAATGGGGTACAGCCACATCAACGCTTTTGTGATGAAATAGTGTTTTGGGGTTCAAATGAAACGCTTACAAACGCAAATGGCAAAAGGGGTACAGCCCCGTGAATGCTTTTGAGGTGAAATATGATTTTATGGTACATACTGTGACATATGGGTGCAGAAGGGGACATGTGTTTTGGCCACATGACACTGCAGAGACAAAGGTGTGTGTATGTCTAACATACCCAGCATATCTGCTCACTGTTATCATTTAGGGACATTACACTGCAAGCATTGTAGTGAGTGGGTGATGGTTGTGTGCCACACAACGTATTGCAGATGGGCCAATTCCTTGGTGTGCGTGCTACCCTCAGCCATGTGCAGCAATGCAGTGCTCTTGGGGTATTGACTATATTATGTATGTTGTAAATCACAGTGTGACGTGCGCTTCAGTCACTGCAGACACATTATTTGTCATCGGCAGGAATCTTTGCAGAACTACTGTATAAGGGACAACTGTTCAGATGATGTACCTTTCATGACACTGGGGCTGAAAGATGAGATGGATGAGATGTTGAATGTGCATTGTGTGGCTGTGTGGTTAATGGGTCCAGTGGTGTATGTGACATTACTGGGGTTTCACTCTGTTACTTTGAGACAGGTTAGACTTACATGGGTGATGTTGTACGATGTCAAGGGAACAAGCAGACACGACTACATGGACAAGACTTCGATGGTGTTGCTGATGTGTGTGATGAGTGGCACAGTGCACGCCGTGTGGGTCAGTACTCCAGTGAGACTTGTGCATGCAGACGTGACTCCTTACGTGTTACTGTATTTGAGATGGCTCATGTGGGCTATGACTCTGTAATTCATGTCTGTGTGCACATTATTCACATGATTATGACAGGGAGCAGTGCTGCCTGTTCCTCTGCTACGTGACATGTCCCAAATGTTAGTCGTAATACAGTCCTCATGCCTACAGACACCCCGCCCTGTACAGTAGTCTACCTACTTGTTGTTTTGGAGGGCGCAATGCAATGGATGCCACATGGTTATGAGAAGGAGGGGTGCTCCATCTTGCTGGTCTGTGGGAGTGGGGGCGGTGTTGTGAGTTGTGGTGATGGCTTACCACCCACAGACACCCCTCCATGTAGGGTAAGTTATCTACCTGTCGGCTGAAGGTGTGCACTGCAGTGGGTGACACATGGGTGTGTGGAGTGCTCCATCTTGCTGCGCTGTAGGACTAGGGGCCTGGTGGGTGTTGTACTTCAGCAGTCCCCCCTCCGAGCCACAGACTTTGTGTTAAGGCTACTTACCTGTTACTTGTTGGTTGGTGCAGCTATGGCTGACACATGAGTGTGGGTGTGGGCGGTGCTCCTTCTGGCGCATCTGGAGTACAAGGGGACCTGGTGGGAGTTGCGGTGCTGGCTGACTGTACACATGCCCCCATGGTTTTGTTAGTTGGTAGCATTGGGCTGAGTGTGTGGGAATGTCTGTTGCATGTGTGAGTGATGTCTTGTGTATTGTGTACTGGACATGGGGGTGTTTGTCCCTCGGAGCTGTGGCATTCTGGTCGTGCATGACAGTACATAGCGATGTGCTGGTATACATTTGTTTGTACTTACCAGCCTCCACTCCCCCTGGTATTCCGGTGAGACTCTCCGGATGTAGGATGCCTCGCACCTTCTCCTCCCACGCCTTGAAGGTCTTGAATAGCGCGGGATTTCCGCCGCCAGTCCTGTCAGCCAGCTGCCGATTCTTGGCCTCCTTCTTTCTGACCACGCTTTTCAGGTCGTGCCACCTCTTAGTGATTTCACCTCGGTTGCGTGGCACGTTCCCGACTGCATTCACCTGGTCTACGATCCTGCTCCACATTCTGTTTCTGGTGGCTACTGGTGTCTGTTGGACCTGGTTCCCATAGATTTGTGGGTGCACCTTGATGATCTCATCGACCATGACCGTCAGCTCAGTGGCAGTGTACTTGGGCATTCTCTGTGTTGCCATGGTGTGTGGTTTGGTATTTGTGGTGCTGGTGCGGTGTGTGTGTGGTGTGTGATGTGCAGGGGGTTAGTGGGGCCGGTGTTTGGTGGTGGTGGTGGTGGTGGTGGTGATGGGTGCGTGCGTGTGGTGTGCTGCTGTCCTTTGTGGCTCTCTGTGTTCTCTGCTCTCGTCTTCGCTTTGTAGTGGTGCAAGGGATTGTGGTCTGTGTAGGGGCTGCTTTTGTACTTACCTATGTGGGTGTGTCATGATGGGCTGTTGTTTTCAGGTGTGTTGTGGCTGGTGTTCTGGGATTTGTAGTTTTTTTGTTTTGCCAGGGGGGATGTGTCTTTGGGATGTGTTCTGTGTTTGGGTATTTGGGCGTGGGTTGCTGTGTGGACTTGTTGGCCATGTTGTGTGTGTTTATTTGGCTCTGCAGATGGTTTCCGTGTACGGACGTGGCCGCCAAGGCTTCCGCAGTGTCAGTTTTCATCACTGTTGTTAACGATGGCGGGCGGAGAATATGTGGATTTACCGCGCTCATGTCGGGGAGATCATAATTTCACGGCCGGTGTCTCGGTCGTCAGGGCGGGCGGTTTTGGGTTGTCGTGCGG
This sequence comes from Calotriton arnoldi, assembly GCA_963921515.1. NCBI lineage: Eukaryota > Metazoa > Chordata > Amphibia > Caudata > Salamandridae > Calotriton > Calotriton arnoldi. Next base: position 90,906 of record CAWUFW010017316.1, on the reverse strand, counting down.
GTTTGCGTCCGTGGCGGACGGATTATCTTCTACTCGGACATGGATGGGCGGTATTTTGTGTGTTTTTAACGCCGCGGGCGGTGTTCACTTCGCGACATCATGATTGCTCGGTCGGTATTCACACGGTGTAGGCGGGTGGTTTTTTGAGGCTATGGTAGATGGCGGATTTTTTACCGCCGGTTATCGTAATGGACACCATAGTTAGAATTATTTAAAAATGTTAAAAATTATAAATAATAAATGTAATATAAAAATAAATTAAACATACATATATAAATTTTTTTTATATATATTTACTTAATAATATTAATAAATACTTATTTTATTAAATTATAAAACGTTACAAACATAATAAAAAATATCAATATATATATATATATATATACATAAACCTGTAAGATAAATATAAAAATAAATGATATATATAATAAAATAAAATATTAAAATAAATATTTATCTTTAAAACAACATTTTACACTACATTAACTAAAACAGTAGGGAAAATATTGGATAGTGTAGGGCATAAAATTACTATTCCCACTCCAAGGAGTGCAACAGTAGGGAAAATGTTGGATAGCAGAGAGGAATAATTTACTATTCCCACTCCAGCAAGTGCAACAGTAGGGAACGTGTTGGATAGCGGAGAGGAATAATTTACTATTCCCACTCCATGTAGTGCAACAGTAGGGAAAGTGTTGGATAGCGGAGGGGAATAATTTACTATTCCCACTCCACAGAGTGCAACAGTAGGGAAAGTGTTGGATAGCGGATGGGAATAATTTACTATTCCCACACCAGCAAGTGCAACAGTAGGGAAAGTGTTGGATAGCCGATGGGAATAATTTACTATTCCCACTCCAGTGAGACCACAGTAGGGAAAGTGTTTGATAGCAGAGGGGAATAATTTACTATTCTAACTCCAGCAACTGCAACAGTAGGGAAAGTGTTGGATAGCGGAGGGGAATAATTTACTATTCCCAACCCAGCATGTGCAACAGTAGGGAAAGTGTTGGATAGCAGAGGGGAATAATTTACTATTCCCACTCCAGCAACTCCAACAGTAGGGAAAGTGTTGGATAGCGGAGAGGATAAAATTACTATTCCCACTCCAACGAATGCAACAGTAGGGAAAGTGTTGGATAGCGGAGGGGATAAAATTACTATTCCCACTCCAGCAAGTGCAACAGTAGGGAAAGTGTTGGATAGCGGAGGGGAATAATTTACTATTCCAACTCCAGGGAGTGCAACAGTAGGGAAAGTGTTGGATAGCGGAGGGGAATAATTTACTATTCCCACTCCACAGAGTGCAACAGTAGGGAAAGTGTTGGACAGCGGAGGGGATAAAATTACTATTCCCACTCCAGCAAGTGCAACAGTAGGGAAAGTGTTGGATAGCGGAGTGGAATAATTTACTATTCCCACTCCACAGAGTGCAACAGTAGGGAAAGTGTTGGATAGCGGAGGGGAATAATTTACTATTCCCACTCCAGCAAAATAATAAACATTAATTAACAAATACTTAAATATTAAAAAATAATTTACCTCTCACCAAATACCCCTATAAATAACACCACCACTATTGTAAAACACGACACAATTAACATAATTGCTTAACAAGTAATTAATTAACTAATAACAATATACAAAAAAATTAAAAACAATGAGTAATAAATTAATTCATACGATTATTACTATAAAATAACAATAGATAAATATTATCTGAAACAATTAAACATTATATACATTTTTAATTACTTTGCCACACTACTCCCCTCTAAATACACAACTCGATCATAAAAAATTGACACAATTTACAAATTTACCAATTAATTATTAATAATTAATAACCAATTAATAATTATTAAATAACAAATGATTTAACACAATTAACAATATGAAATATGAAATACACAAATAGTAATTAATAAAAATTATTAATTAATGAATTATAATTAAATTACTTCCCTCCCTACTCCCCTATAAACCCACAACCCGCTCTTAAAAAAATAACACAATTAAGATATTTACCAATTAATTATTAATAATTAATATCCAATTAATAACTAATTAATACCAACATATTTAACACAATTAACATAAAATATTAAATACATAAATATTATTTAATACAATTATTAATTAATTAATTATAATTAAATTACTTCCAACTCTACTTCCCTATAAACCCACAACCCGCTCCTAAAAAAATAACACAATTAACATATTTACAAATTAATAATTAATAATTAATAACCAATTAATTACCAATATAAATTATTAAATAGAAAAATATTAATTAATTAACATTATTAATTAATTAATTTTAATTAAATTACTACCCACTCTATTCCCCTATAAACCCACAACCCACTACGGAGCTAAAACGCAATATTTAATTTCTTAAAAAATTAATATTTTCTAAAAATGTATTAATAAATATAATATAATTAAATTACTTCCCACCCTATTCCTCTATAAACCCACAACCCGCTACGGAACTAAAATACGCAAAAATTACTTAACATAAAATTAATTACTTCTAAAAATGTCAAACATACATTAGAAAAATAAACTATACTTTTAACACATATACTAAAATACAGAACACTAAAATAAATTTCGATATTATTAACAACGATATTTTGACTAACGATATTACTAACTTCGATATTAACAAAAACGATATTTCTTACCTGCGTATCGATATTCTGGTCGAGGGTATTCTTGCAGGTCGATATTGTGTCACATCGATATTTAAACATTGATATTATGGCATATCGATATTTAAACATCGATATTATGACTCTATACCGTATCAGAAAGAAGAATGAGAACGCTTCTTTTTGCATAATGATGATGACCGGGCAAATAAGTGGATTCTCTCTTACTCGTGTTTCTATATGGATGACTCCTACAGTTTTTTTGATTGTTCAGGTAGTTGGTCAACGTTCAAGCTAAAATTTAATAACAGTGTATGGAATGAAAAAAATGTATAAATGATAATCTATATGTACTTATTGATTATGATCCTGTATGTTCAGTAAGATTTTGCTTTACAATATTCAAATATAAGGCCTACTTGCATAATTAAATGGAGCCCAGTTGCATAATGAAATGGATGCTAGTTATCATTGAGATTTAGTACTGTTGATGTCATACAATTAATTTTCATAAGATTTTCTGATTATATAGTACGTTTGTCAAGTTTTTTGATTCTTTCATCTATTCAATAATAGGCAGGGAATGTTGTCGATCAGCCCACTGGTAGATGTTTCTAGACGGTACACCCATCTTTGTTCTTTCTCAAAGAGAATTTTTTCAGCATTTGCATCCACTCTTTCAAGTATTTCCAAAATAATCCACTACAGATCATTTTCAGTGTGTTTTAATTTGAGGAAATGTGCACTCATTCTTGTGGTTGCTTTTCAGCCCATATGTTGTTGTCGTATTCCCCCATGCATATTTTTGCTATTCTGCATGTCATCCCAAAATATCTAAGCTGACATGGGCATGTAATCATGTAGATTATATGACTTGTAGTGCAATTGGTATGTGTTCTTATTATCCATTTTATATAATTCGTTAGATTGATAGTTTTCATCTTCCTGGTGAGGTGGCAGACTGAGCCGCTTCTGCATGGAAAATGGCCTATGACTGGTTGTAGGCCCCAGGCGTTCAGTACTGTTTCTCTCTTTTTTTGCTGCTGTTTTGGTCTGGTGTGTACCAAGTAATCATGTAGATTCTTTCCACTTTTATTGGCAAATCTAGGTAGTGACCAGTCCACGGTCCCAGAGTTTATGATGTTCCAATGTTTTTTTACTGCTTTCTTTTGCTGATTTGTTACTATTCAGTAAACTGTGGCACAGGTCACTGTGACAGTGTCTATGGGTTTGTCACTTCTAGGAGACACTTTCTATTTGATTCCTTGTGCGTTTGTTACACTTTTTTAGTATTTGTATTGGGTATTTTGTTGTCTGGAGTTTCTACATTTAGGGGCCTATTACGATGGCGGTCAGGAAACCTCCCCGACCGCCATGGTAATGGGAAAAGATCGCCTGCGAGGCCCGCGACATAACTGCCAGTCGTATTACGATGTTCCTTGCTCGAAATCCGACCGCTGCGGTCGGATCGCGGGCTATATCATTGTGGCGGTTGCTGATACACGCAGCACTGCTGCGATGTCAAAAGGAGCATGTCCTGTATTTCCCTGCACTGCGTGGCAGGCACTGCACAGTGCCTGCCACCTGGTACAGGGAAATGTAGGGGGGACCATGGGTACCCCCCAGTGCACCCACACCCCCCCAAAAACATTGGGGGCCCTCAACGGGCCCCCAGAAGACAATCTCTGCATGCCTTTCAATGGCGGTCTGACAACTGAGGAAAGCCTGGCTACCGCCGGCATCATAGTCCTGCCGGCGGAGCCTGCTCTGCTCCGCCACCATTAACCCGGTCCTACTCCATCCGCCAGGCAGGAGTGCGGATGGCAACCGGCGGAAAAGCGGCAGTTGGATTTTCCCACCTCTGCGGTCACCATCGCCATCCTAATTTGACCGGCGGTTTACTGGCTTGCGATCGCGGGCGGATGTCCACCGCCGGTATGGCGGGCACCACCGCCGGCCCGGCGGTGGACATCTGACCGCCATCGTTATAGACCCCTAAGTTTTCTGATTGTGCCTTATAATCCTTAGGGTTGCTACAATTCAGACAGATTGTTAGGAACTGACTGTAAGGAAGGTTTTCCCTGAGTGGACAGGGGTGGAAACTATCAAAGGGTGGTAAGCTGTTCCCATCCATTGGTTTGTAGTAGGATTTGTGCTTAATTTTCCTTTGGCTGCAAGTGTGGTGACATCCAGAAGTGCTAGCTCTTTTCGGTGTGTAGGAACAGTGAATTTCAGGAAAGTGTCACTTGCATTGAGCCAGATCATAAAATCTTGGACCATTTCTTCATCTCCTTTCCAGATGATAAACACATCATCGATATACCTTTTCCAAAGTTGGATTGCATCTCTAAAGTGGTTTGTGTTGTCTAGGATATGTATCCTCTTGAACTCACTAACATATAGTCCTGCTAAGCTCCGGGCGAATGTGCTGCCCATCGAAGATCCGTGTTTTTGGAGAAAAAGTGATCGTTCATATTTAAAATAATTTTCAGTGAGGGCCAGTCCACAGCATTCCAGCACAAAGTGTTTTGGAGAGTTGTTGTGCCAATCTTCCTTGAATAGAATGTTTTGTAATGTGTCCAAAGTTGTTTGATGAGGTTGGCTGGTGTAAAGGCTCTCAATGTCTAGGCTGGCTAGAACATGATTTTATGGGTCATACTCCACATCTACTAGCAAATTGAGTAGGTCTCTGTTATCTTTTATGTAAGTTGGTGTATGTTGTACTATAGGGGGAAGGAAATGATTGGCAAATTGTGACAGATGTTCCAAGATTGACCCAATTCCGGACATGATAGGCTGTCCTGGAGGGGGTAGTATGCCCTTGTGCATCTTGGGGTGCAAGTAGAGGCATAGAATCTTCGGATTTTCCACCAGTAGATATTCAGCTTCTTTTTTCGAGATCCAATTATTCACTTCTGCTTCTTCCACCATGTTAAAAATCATTCTTTTGAGTCTGGGGATTTCCATGGGAGCCTGGGTAGGTGGGATGACAAGTGTTTGGCTTTGGGAGGTAGAGGGAGCGTCAGTGTCTGTCATGGCTGTGCCTTTTGTTGGTGCTGGTCTGTGTGGGTCTGATGTCTTTTGTGTCTGGGCAGTGTCTTTTGGTGTGGACTCTGTAGGTATGTGTGTGGTGGTGCTGGTGAGGTTGGTTTAGTGGGTGCATGCCTGGAATTCTTGCTGCGTTTGGGGGTGGTGTACTGCAGTGGGTGTTTGTGTGGGTGCGTGCTTATGTTTACGTTTGCTGGGGACAAGCATGGGTACAGGGATTTGGGATGGGGAAGAGGCAGGAGGTGGGGTGGAAGGCTAGGCTGGGGGCACGGCTGCCATCAGTGAGTTGGCCAGAGCCTGAAATGATCAATATAGGACAGACATACTACTATGTATGCCCTCCAGGCAATCCAGAATCTGACTCAGCTGTATGGACTGCACCTCGATAGCATTCAGTAGCTCATCCTGACCAACAGAGATCTGTCTCAGGAGGTAAATAGCCTCCTTATGAAGGGCAGCAGGGGGCACAGGGGGCAGAAGGGGGCACAGGGGAAAGGGATGAGGGTTCTGGGACAAAGGAGATGCTGTGGTCCTTATGGGAGTGCTGCTGGACAACTTGATGGGGAGCAGCAGGGAGGGTGGGGATGAAATGGGGGTGGTGGACAAGGATGATGTGCACACATTTCCTGGGGGGTCTCCCACCACCAGATAGCTGCCACTGGAGGTCGACTCTGAAGATGATGAGCTGGAATCTTGCTCCTCCAGGGAATGCTCCTCTCCCTTTGGGCCAATGCCTCTGTCGTTGTCAGTCTTCTGACCGGAGGCACTGTGGTCACCTGAATCCCCAATGTCGTCTGCATTGTCTCCTCTGCTTGCCTCAGTTGATGCAAAAAGACAGTTGAACTAGGTGTAAGACATTAGCGTTAACTCAATGTAAGCACAGATCACAAGGTCTCCTATTACTTTTATGGAGACAAGTTGGCCCTAAGTTTACTGCAAGCAGCTCCACAGATATCCATGGAATGAGACCCCACTTATAGCTAGGAAAATTCCTACTCCACATTGGTCCTGGTGGGAACACCATCCTCAGATTACATGTCAACAACTCATGTGAACAGTGAAAGGTGTTTGAGGTGTAGTGTGGTTTGTAGCCTCATTGTCTACATTGCTAAGTTAGCTTAGGCCTGGCTGCCATGATGCCTTTTTTGCACACGTTACTCTGTGACTTTGTTTTTCCAGCCTCTGCTTGTGCCCGGCTATATTAGAACTGTCTGCCTTTTTGCCTTTCACCTTTTCTCCTGTTCCCTGTGGGTTTCATCTGCACACCATGTACAAGGTCGAAAAACAACGTCCCTTGTTATTGCTGATCTGGTCAGCCCCTCGCACTTAGACATAACACAAAATACAGCTGCACTGGAGAAATTTGTGTGCTTTTAATATTGTGATCTCCCTGTTGGTGACACTTGGAGAAAGACCTTTCCAGGGAGAAGAGCTGTGCTTGTCTGATGATGTAAACCTTGCATCTAGATATTGAGGTATGGGGGTCCGCCTGACAAAGCCCAGAGGTCTTCTATTTTTATAATAAACTAGTTAATAGCACGGGGAGGGTGGTAAGGCCATTTAGCCCTATATCCACTGTCTTTATAAAATGCTGTCCCTGTTTGTATTCTATGGAATTGTAACCATGCTTATTATTTTATCATTATGCATTATGCTGATAGTACTGGCACGTGTACTTTATCTTAGAGCACGATAGTTGAAATAAACATTTTAAACTATACTGTGTCTCTTATTACGCACGTTGTGGACAAGTATGAGTGAGTTATGAAAGAGTGTTCTTGCTCCCGCGAGTCCTGAGAGAGAGAGACCGTGTTCTGGGTTGTCTAATCATTGGTAGCTTCGCTGTAGTATGGAGAACGAATGAGACGCTAAAGCTAGTCGGATTGGGATTGTGGGTACTAAGGTGCATGGTTGGTTCACCCCTATACACCGAGGTCCTATTATCCTGTGCATAGCTCTGTATATGTGCAGAATCCCCGCAACAGAGGTTCAGGTAAGCTACAGTCCACAAATATGAGGTGTCACCTGTGGTCAAAAGGGAAGGCACACAGTGCTTCCCAAAATGTTTTTCATACACAAATGCAATGTATCACAGTATGTGAACACCCACATATGACCACACCAAATCTGCATGTCAGTCCCTGATGCATGCCTTCCGTCAGTGAAAACAACTTCATCAGTGGACATGTGTACCCACATTACTCCACACCCGCACATCAATGCTATTGAGGAGCAGTTGTGAATACAACTGTAAGTGGACACACCCTGAAATACGCAGACTCAATATTTTGTCATGACTAATAAGAGAGATCAATGTCTCAACATATGTCTAACAAACCCACCCATGTGTACACACTCCTGTCTGTACACATTGGGGGATATTCACAAGAACGTGCGCTAAACATCCCCAAAAAATGTTAACGCAACTTTACACATCGCAGTCTATCGCGGGAAAACAATCCAGTGTTAACGTGGAATTCACAACACGGCGGTACCATGCGATAGTCTCCCGAAAACGCGGCCAATGTCCGCGATACAACCACCACGACGGAGATAAAAACACAAACCCAAACACCAAAAAACGTGCGATGAGCCCATTCGCGATGAGGAAATCAGCGATAAGCAGCGCCAGGCCTGCCATACACACACGGCAGGCGGGAAAATCACTACAAAAGTATAAAAAACACACAAACACAAAATGACCAACACCGAAGCACCATGGAGGCAGCCGGAGCAGGTGCAGAGGACGAGCGGAACCCCACAAGCACCCCGGATGACCAGCCTGGGACCTCGGGGACAGGGAAGGGCAAGGACAAGAAGTAGAGGAAGACAAAGTTCAGTCCGCAGGAGAATAGGATCCTGGTCACGGAGGTGATAGAACACCATCAACAACTGTTCGTCACCTCCAATGTGTCATTGGGCACCAAAAATGGAATATGGCGGTCCATCGTGGACTAGGTGAATGCCGTCGGAGAGCACAAGAGGTCAATGGACGAGGTCAAGAGGCGATGGATTGACATCAAGCGCAAAACCAAGGAGAAACTCGCAGGCAACCAGAAGGCAGCAATGCAGACTGGAGGAGGGAGCCCAGCGCCACAGCTGGAGCTGGATGACATGGAGGAGCTGGTGTCGACAGCCATCTGTGTGGAGACCGTGGCAGGAGTCGGGGCACCGGACACTGCTCGACATGACACAACACAACAGCAACAGGGTGAGTAACCACCAGGTACTGGGGGGATGGGGGAGATGGCCACAATGGCACACATGCACAATCAAGCAGAGCACAGTGCACACCCACAATGACTCTGGATCATGGCCCTGATCTACAGACTGTCACAATGTACATTGCCATGCTGTCTGAATGTGAACATGTACCATGCGGCTACATACATGTGGACACATTGTAACACAGCATCTCCCCTTCACATTGCAGGGGCACCGTCAACACCTCCTGCAGAGAAGTCCAGCCACTCTTCACTGATGACGAGGAGGACACTGTAGGAGAGTAGGATCTGCTTCACATGGGTACCCCCACTTTTTGCTGATGCTCCACTGTTTTTCGACATTAGTCTGGCTGGGGCCCTGCTAATCAGAACCCCAGCCCAGCTGCTTCCTCTCTAAAAGGGTTTCCATGTGCCTTAGGCACATCACTGATTGGGATCTGGAGTGCCCTTATAAGTCCCTAGTATATGGTATACTATGTACCAAGGGCATAGGTACCTCAGAGGCCTGCCAGGGGCTGCAGCATGTATTATGCCACCCCTGGAAGGCCATCCAAACTGACACCACAGGTCTGCTACTGCAGCCTGGGTAAGGTGGTGCATGCACCCCTTACTGTGATATAGGTTACCTATATCACTAAATACATACACACATATAAACCTATAAGTCACTCCTAAGGCAGGCCTTATCAATCCTAAAGGCAGAGTGCATGGTTCCTATGTGAGAGGGTGCCCCTGCATGAGCAGGGCCCCTCTGCAGCGTTCGGAGACCTTCTCTGATGCTGTTTGTAGTGCAGCCTGACCATATACTCTTAAGCGCATTATAACCTCGCGGTAAAATGCTAACTTTGGAATGGCTGCACCTAAACATGTCGTGTTTGGTGTCAAACATCTTGGAATACTACCCCCCGCCAATTCTGGTGGCGGGGGTAGCATTCCACCCTTCTAGAGGGAAAGACATGTTAACTCTGGCTAGCCCGGTAACTTCTTTCCAAAGCCCTGGCATCACAAAATGGATGCTGCTGCCACAGACACGAGTCTGGCCTCCTGCTGCTGGACGAAACTCCGGCAGGGGAGGCCTGGACAATAGGTTTCCTGTCCCAGGGAGGTGTGACCACCTCCCCAGACAGGATAATGTGTATTGGGGCTGGGCGGGAGCACTTTCGGGTGCTTTGAAGTCCTGCACTGGGGGCACATTTGGTGTCCCTGTGCATACCCCAGTTCAAACCGGATCAGGGGCTTGCAGCCCCTGCTTTGGCGCGAACTGGACAAAGGGAAAGGGGTGTAGCCACCCCTCTGCCCTGACCCACCCATAGGTGGGGCCACAGAGTAGTCCAACCCCTATCCTTAGTATAAGTATAGGAACCCAGTCCTTAGGACTTTAGATTATCCCTGGACGAAACTCTGAAACTGAATCCTGGACCTTCGACGCTCTACTCACGATTAGAGGACAGAAGAATCTCCCTTGGGGTCAAGGAGTGACTCCCTGCTTGGCAGGCACCAAAGAAGCATCTGTCTGGTTCGCATTTCTGAAGCTCCTGTCGGACGCCGAAGTCATCGCATCACCAGAGGTGGATTCTCAGACTTCCCCGAGGCTACCCTGAGTCCCCAGCAAAGCTGAGGCCCGTGGCTATCGTGGGTGACTTGAGACCGTGACCCCTGGACACCGAGCACATTTGCAAGTGCATCCTCTTCTGGGTCTCCCAAGAAATCGTGCTTTGGGCTCCGAGTAGCCCTAGCCTCCAGCACCACCTGCACCGAAGATCACTGGCCCCCACTCCACGAGTGTCCTGTAAGCCAGATCCACGTGCGGCGTCATGAGGCTCCTTCGCGGTCGCTAGCCCGTTGGCTAGTAGCCCTTAACGAAGGCCAATCTTTTTCTATCTTGGCATCCTGGCTGCTCCAGGCCTGCCCTCACTTACCCTCGCTGGGTGAGTTCCCCACACCTTGCTGGTCTGCACCATCGACGATCTTCCTCTGCATCGAGACTTGACGTTGCCAAGGCTTGTTGGGTCTAATCCGGTCACCGACACCTCAGCACTCGACAGACATTGTGTACCAGCCCGAATCCTGCTCCTGGTTGCCGACAACACCTCCTGGACCTCGTGGCTGAAGAGTCAAGACGACCGTCAACGCACCTGAAGCACTCGACATTGGTGGGCATCTGTCCATCGCCTTCCTGGTCACTGGCTAGTGACCCAGACTCTGTCCCCTCTGCTTTCAGGTTCTTCAGAACTCCGATCCACTCTTGGATCCACCCGGACACTTTTCACTTGGTCGCCAGCAGCACTTTGCAGCAGATCGCCATTCAAATCGACGACGAAACCCGACCCCGAAAGGCACCTATGCACCCGGCTTCCCTGGGTGAGGTAACACGAGTACTCCGGTGCTCCCGTGGGTAGAGACTCTTCAAAGTCCTAGATCTCAAAGGGTTTGGTCCAAGTCCTCTTTAAAGTGTCCCTTTTCTCTAATTTCCCGATCACGACTTTCTCCATAGAAGTCAACGGCGTATCGCGGTTGTGTATTTACACTGCACGCGTCTCCCGTGGGTCCCCTGTGTCACTACCTTGGGTGGTTCCTTGTGGTCCAAGCACTTCTAGAGGCTCTAGGCCTAGTGTCTAGTTCAGTCGTGGTTCTTATACCACTTTATTGGTATATGGTTTGGTACGCCCCTAGGGCCCAAACGTGTATTTGTGCTATTACTGTGTTTAAATAACTTCTAACTTATGTATTTCGAACTCTAGCCTCATAAAGAGACTAGAGGGGTGTGTTTAGCAATAAATACATATATTTTGAATATATACCTGGTGTGGTGCTCTTTCATTTGGTCACTCAAGAGATTATAGACTGGTAAAACAAGCTGCTTTACATTCTTTCAAGACTTAGCCTCAAGGCTGCTCTCCATAGCTACCACTAGGATAGCTTTCAATAAGGTTGTCTTTAACCTATCTCCAATAAGGGGTTGTTTGGACTGGTGCAAGGTGCCCACTATAATTAGTGGACAGCATATACCAGGACAACTTCTCACATTGGTGTGCAGCGTGTGGGATTCCAGCTTGCTATTGTTTTACCAGATAATCTCAATTGAATTGATCAACTGAAAACCACTAAAGGCACCTAAGGTACATATAATAAGCTTAGAATACAGTAAGTTCTACTGAACTTAGAGTTGTGTGTTAAGGGATAGCACAACCCTTTCTACAACTCAAGAGAGTTTAGTAGGCCACACTAGAGTAGGTAGTGCATACACCACACCACACTAGTAATGTCTTTAAGGGTAGGATCCAGAGAATCCTTGCAGGAAGCCACTGAGCTTCCACCCTCCAAGTTTGATACACTCCCATTCTTGGAATTGAGAGCTTTATGCAACTTGAGAAAAATAAGGACAGGCCAAAGCCCCACCACCCAACACCTCAAGGAGTTGTTGGTGGCTTATGACCTTAGTAAGCCCTTGGGGACTGAAGGGGTAGGAGCTGAGGGTGGGGCAGATGATGAGGATGGGACCAGGGGTACCAGTACCCCCAGCCCCCCCTCTGAAACTGGCCAGGAGGGCGACAATGGCCCTGACCTGGATAATCCAACCCCTCCTGAGGAGGAGGAAGAGGAGGATCAGAATGATGCCCCCTTTGTCCCCCCAGGAAGGATTGTGAGTGTGCCCAGAAGGTCTAGATCTTCTTTTCAGGAGTCTAACCACTCTGGCACCTCAATAGGGAGCTCTGTCTCATCTCATAGGAGGGAATCCTCTCATGAGAGAAGAAAGAGGCTGGTTCAATATGAGGAAGCTCAGCTTGAACTCAAAAAGAAGAAACTAGCCATAGACAGGGAGTCCCTAGATCTCTTTAGAGAGAGAAGAAAGTTGGGACTAGAGTCCCATGGTGGCAGCCATGTCCCAAAAGATAGGGAAAGGTCCTATGACCATAGGAACCTGAGCAAGATTGTCCCTCCCTATCAGAATGGGGATGACATCCACAAGTGGATAACTGCTCTAGAGAGGGCCTGTAAGGTACAGAAGGTCCCTCAGGAGCAGTGGGCAGCAATCTTGTGGCTCTCCTTTGCTGACAAAGGTAGAGATAAGCTCCTCACTGTTAGAGAGGAGGATGCTGATAATTACAAGGTCTTGAAGAGTGCTCTTATTGATGGGTTTGGCCTAACCACTGAACAGTACAGGTTGAAGTTCAGAGATACCCAAAAAGCACAGACTCAAGACTGGGTAGACTATGTGGATTGTTCTGCCAAGGCTCTGGAAGGCTGGTTGATGGGCAGTAAGGTGTGTGACTTCTCAGGATTGTACAATCTGATAATGAGGGAGCAGATTCTTAATAACTGTCAAAATCAGCTGTTGCATCAATACCTGGTAGACTCTGATCTGACCTCTCCCCAAGAATTGGGAAAGAAGGCAGACAAATGGGTCAGAACCAGGGTGAAGCAGAAGGTACAGAACCAAGGTGGGGAAACCAAGAAGCAAGATGCTAAGAACTCTGACAAGGGTGGGGAGAAGGGTAAAGATCAAAAGTCTTCATCAGGCCCCCAAAAATCTTCTTCTGGTGGGGATTCACAGTCTACCAAAGGGAAAGGCCAAAGAAAACCATGGTGCAAGGTCTGTAAGCAAAAGACCCACTGGACCAGTGATTGCACCAAGTCCAAAGACTCCAGTCCAGCACCCACCAATGCCCCTAAGGCACCTGTTCCCCCTAGTACAGTTGGTGGGAGTGCTCCAGCCAAGGGTTTAGTAGGGTTCACCCTGGGTACTGAGTTGGGCTCTGACCTAGTCAGAGAACTGACTCAGGCTGTGTTAGTCTGTGATGGAGGCATGGATGTGACCTCCACTGTGAGTCCCAGTAATCTGGGCAAGTACAGACAACAGCCTTTAATCAATGGACGTGAGGCTTTGGCATTTAGGGACACAGGGGCAAGTGTCACAATGGTGACACAAGACCTTGTGCATCCTGGGCAAGTTATACTTGGTGAGATGTACCAAGTGACCAATGCTAGCAATGTCAGAACAGACCATACTCTGGCAGTTGTTAACTTCTCCTGCGGAGGGGTAACTGGCCTTAAGAAGGTTGTGGTAAGTGCAAACCTACCAGTCGAATGCTTGCTTGGCAATGACTTAGAGACTTCTGCTTGGGCAGAAGTGGAGCTCAGGACCCATGCAGAAATGCTGGGGATCCCTGCAGATGTGTTTGCTGTGACCAGGTCACAAGCCAAAATGTCTAGCACTGAACAGGCCTTGGATTCTGGAAGAATGGACCAAGTGCCTTCCAAGAGGAGGAGTAGTAGGGTTATGGCAGTGCCTTCCCCCTTGGCTCAGGAGGAAGATCAGTCCCTTGAGGGGGATGATCTCAGCCCTGAAGAAGGAACTGTCCCAGAGGAACTTGAGCCTGACCAGGTTGAGTTCTTGGGGACAGGGGGACCTTCTAGGGCAGATCTGAGCCAGGAGCAGCAGAGCTGCCCCTCCCTTGAACCCCTCAGACAGCAAGCTGCTGCTGAGGCTGCTGGGAAAGCTAGTGGTCCCCATACAGTGTATTGGGATGATGGACTCCTGTACTCAGAGAGTAGAGACCCCAAGCCTGGTGCTACCAGGAGGTTGGTTATACCTCTGAAGTTCAGGGGCTTCCTATTGACCCTAGCCCATGATATTCCCTTAGCAGGTCACCTGGGCCAGAACAAGACTTGGGACAGAATTGTCCCTCACTTTCACTGGCCCCACATGTCTGAAGACAGTAAGGAGTTTTGTCGCTCCTGTGTAACCTGCCAAGCCAGTGGCAAGGCAGGTGGCACTACAAAGGCCCCCCTGATACCACTACCTGTGGTGGGGGTGCCCTTTGAGAGGGTAGGGATTGACATTGTTGGTCCCATGGATCCCCAAACAGCATCTGGGCACAGATTTATTCTGGTGGTAGTGGATCATGCCACCAGGTATCCAGAGGCTATACCCCTTAGGACCACTACAGCACCTGTGGTGGCAAGAGCCCTCCTGGGAGTTTTCTCAAGAGTGGGCTTTCCTAAGGAGGTTGTATCAGATAGGGGTGCAAACTTCATGTCTGGGTACTTAAAAGCAATGTGGAAGGAGTGTGGAGTGACTTATAAGTTCACCACACCCTATCACCCACAATGCAATGGTTTAGTTGAGAGATTCAACAAAACCTTGAAGGGCATGATTAAAGGGCTCCCAGAAAAGCTTAGGCAAAGATGGGACATACTCTTGCCCTGCCTTTTATTCGCATATAGGGAGGTGCCTCAGAAGGGGGTTGGTTACAGCCCTTTTGAACTTCTGTTTGGCCACCCTGTGAGGGGTCCACTGTGCTTGGTGAAGGAAGGATGGGAGTTACCTCTCAAGCCCCGAAAGCAAGATATAGTGGACTATGTACTTGGTCTCCGCTCCAGGATGGCTGAGTACATGAAAAAGGCAACCAAAAACCTTGAGGCTAGCCAGGAACTTCAGAAGGCCTGGCATGACCAAAAGGCTGTTCTGACTGTTTACCAGCCAGGACAGAAGGTGTGGGTGTTGGAGCCAGTGGCCCCAGCAGCTCTCCAAGACAAATGGAGTGGACCCCACACTATTGTTGAGCAGAAGGGTGAGGTCA
Source organism: Calotriton arnoldi (assembly GCA_963921515.1). Classification (NCBI taxonomy): domain Eukaryota; kingdom Metazoa; phylum Chordata; class Amphibia; order Caudata; family Salamandridae; genus Calotriton; species Calotriton arnoldi. The sequence continues at coordinate 75,390 of CAWUFW010017316.1, read as the reverse complement.
CTTACTTAGTAGACCTAGGAACACCCAGGAGTCCCCACAGGGTTCTCCATGTCAACAGGTTAAAACCATATGTGGACAGGGCAGACATGGGCTTGCTCATGGCTACTGATGAAGGGCAGGAGGAAGAGAGTGACCCACTCCCTGACCTGCTCTCACAGAACCCTGACGATGGGTCAGTTGATGGTGCAGCCTTGGCAGGCAGCCTCACTACCCAGCAACAAACTGATTGCAGGCAAGTTCTCAATCAGTTTAGACATATGTTTTCACTGACACCCAGTCAGACCACCTGGTGCACTCGTGAAGTGGCCACTGGGGACAGTCTGCCTATTAAAAACAAGATTTATAGGCAACCTGACCATGTCAGGGACTGTATCAGGACTGAAGTCCAGAAAATGTTGGATTTGGGAGTTATTGAACCCTCAGTTAGCCCTTGGGCTAGTCCAGTGGTCCTTGTGCCAAAACCTCACACCAGTGGTGGAAAAAGAGAGAGATGAGGTTTTGTGTGGACTACAGGGGTCTCAATGCAGTCACTAGGACTGATGCCCATCCAATACCAAGGGCAGATGAGCTCATAGATACTTTGGCCTCAGCCAAATATCTCAGCACATTTGACTTGACAGCTGGCTACTGGCAGATCAGACTAGCTGATGATGCAAAGCCAAAAACAGCATTCTCAACCCCTAGTGGGCATTATCAATTTTTGGTGATGCCCTTTGGTCTGAAGAATGCACCTGCCACTTTCCAGAGGTTGGTGAATACAGTTCTCACAGGTCTGGAAGCCTATAGTGCAGCTTATCTAGATGATATTGCTGTCTTTAGCTCCACCTGGGAGGATCACCTGGTCCACCTCAGGAATGTTTTACAGGCCCTGCAAAAGGCAGGCCTGACTATCAAGGCCACTAAGTGCCAGATAGGGCAGAGTCAGGTTGTGTACCTGGGCCACCTTGTGGGTGGAGGCCAGGTTCAACCTTTGCAGAGCAAGATCCAGACTATCATGGACTGGACTGCTCCAACTACCCAGACTCAGGTGAGAGCCTTCTTAGGCCTGACTGGGTACTATAGGAGATTTGTCAAGGGGTATGGATCAATAGTGACACCCCTGAATGACTTAACTTCTAAGAAAATGCCCAAAAAGGTTCAGTGGACAGTTAGCTGTCAAAAGGCATTTGATGACCTGAAGCAGGCCATGTGCACTGCTCCCATTCCACAGAGTCCTGATTACTCCAAGAAGTTCATTGTTCAAACTGATGCATCTGAATTGGGGGTAGGGGCTGTACTGTCACAATTGAATGAAGAAGGTCAGGATCAGCCAGTAGCTTTCATTAGCAGAAGGCTGACCCCTAGAGAGAAACGTTGGTCAGCCATAGAGAGGGAGGCCTTTGCTGTGGTCTGGGCTCTGAAGAAGTTGAGGCCATACTTGTTTCGTACACACTTCCTGGTTCAGACAGACCATAAGCCCCTCTTATGGCTAAAACAAATGAAGGGTGAAAACCCCAAACTGCTTAGGTGGTCCATTTCCCTACAGGGGATGGACTTTACAGTGGAACATAGACCTGGGAGTAACCATGCCAATGCAGATGGACTCTCTAGGTACTTCCACTTAGAACATGAAGACTTAACTGGGCAAGGTTAGTTTAATGTCCCTATGTTTGGGGGGTTGTGTAGGAGAGTAGGATCTGCTTCACATGGGTACCCCCACTTTTTGCTGATGCTTCACTGTTTTTCGACATTAGTCTGGCTGGGGCCCTGCTAATCAGAACCCCAGCCTAGCTGCTTCCTCTCTAAAAGGGTTTCCATGTGCCTTAGGCACATCACTGATTGGGATCTGGAGTGCCCTTATAAGTCCCTAGTATATGGTATACTATGTACCAAGGGCATAGGTACCTCAGAGGACCTGCCAGGGGCTGCAGCATGTATTATGCCACCCCTGGAAGGCCATCCAAACTGACACCACAGGTCTGCTACTGCAGCCTGGGTAAGGTGGTGCATGCACCCCTTACTGTGATATAGGTTACCTATATCACTAAATACATACACACATATAGACCTATAAGTCACTCCTAAGGCAGGCCTTATCAATCCTAAAGGCAGAGTGCATGGTTCCTATGTGAGAGGGTGCCCCTGCATGAGCAGGGCCCCTCTGCAGCGTTTGGAGACCTTCTCTGATGCTGTTTGTAGTGCAGCCTGACCATATACTCTTAAGCGCATTATAACATCGCGGTAAAATGCTAACTTTGGAATGGCTGCACCTAAACATGTCGTGTTTGGTGTCAAACATCTTGGAATACTACCCCCCCCGCCAATTCTGGCGGCGGGGGTAGCATTCCACCCTTCTAGAGGGAAAGACATGTTAACTCTGGCTAGCCCGGTAACTTCTTTCCAAAGCCCTGGCATCACAAAATGGATGCTGCTGCCACAGACACGAGTCTGGCCTCCTGCTGCTGGACGAAACTCCAGCAGGGGAGGCCTGGACAGTAGGTTTCCTGTCCCAGGGAGGTGTGACCACCTCCCCAGACAGGATAATGTGTATTGGGGCTGGGCGGGAGCACTTTCGGGTGCTTTGAAGTCCTGCACTGGGGGCACATTTGGTGTCCCTGTGCATACCCCAGTTCAAACTGGATCAGGGGCTTGCAGCCCCTGCTTTGGCGCGAACTGGACAAAGGGAAAGGGGTGTAGCCACCCCTCTGCCCTGACCCACCCATAGGTGGGGCCACAGAGTAGTCCAACCCCTATCCTTAGTATAAGTATAGGAACCCAGTCCTTAGGACTTTAGATTATCCCTGGACGAAACTCTGAAACTGAATCCTGGACCTTCGACGCTCTACTCACGATTAGAGGACAGAAGAATCTCCCTTGGGGTCAAGGAGTGACTCCCCTGCTTGGCAGGCACCAAAGAAGCATCTGTCCGGTTCGCATTTCTGAAGCTCCCGTTGGACGCCGAAGTCATCGCATCACCAGAGGTAGATTCTAAGACTTCCCCGAGGCTACCCTGAGTTCCCAGCAAAGCTGAGGCCCGTGGCTATCGTGGGTGACTTGAGACCGTGACCCCTGGAATCCGAGCACATTTGCAAGTGCATCCTCTTCTGGGTCTCCCAAGAAGTCGTGCTTTGGGCTCCCAGTATCCCTAGCCTCCAACACCACCTGCACCGAAGATCACTGGCCCCCACTCCACGAGTGTCCTGTAAGCCAGATCCACGTGCAGCGTCACGAGGCTCCTTCGCGGTCGCTAGCCCGTTGGCTAGTAGCCCTTAATGAAGGCCAATCTTTTTCTAACTTGGCATCCTGGTTGCTCCAGGCCTGCCCTCACTTACTCTCACTGGGTGAGTTCCCCAGACCTTGCTGGTCTGCACCATCGACGATCTTCCTCTGCATCGAGACTTGCCGTTGCCAAGGCTTGTTGGGTCTAATCCGGTCGCCAACACCTCAGCACTCGACAGACATCGTGTACCAGCCCGAATCCTGCTCCTGGTCGCCGACAACGCCTCCTGGACCTCGTGGCTGAAGAGTCAAGACGACTGTCAACGCACCTGAAGCACTCAACATCGGTGGGCATCTGTCCATCGCCTTCCTGGTCACTGGCTAGTGACCCAGACTCTGTCCCCTCTGCTTTCAGGTTCTTCAGAACTCCGATCCACTCTTGGATCCACCCGGACACTTTTCACTTGGTCGCCAGCAGCACTTTGCAGCAGATCGCCATTCAAATCGACGACGAAACCCGACCCCGAAAGGCACCTATGCACCCGGCTTCCCTGGGTGAGGTAACACGAGTACTCCGGTGCTCCCGTGGGTAGAGACTCTTCAAAGTCCTAGATCTCAAAGGGTTTGGTCCAAGTCCTCTTTAAAGTGTCCCTTTTCTCTAATTTCCCGATCACGACTTTCTCCATAGAAGTCAACGGCGTATCGCGGTTGTGTATTTACACTGCACGCGTCTCCCGTGGGTCCCCTGTGTCACTACCTTGGGTGGTTCCTTGTGGTCCAAGCACTTCTAGAGGCTCTAGGCCTAGTGTCTAGTTTAGTCGTGGTTCTTATACCACTTTATTGGTATATGGTTTGAGTACGCCCCTAGGGCCCAAACGTGTATTTGTGCTATTACTGTGTTTAAATAACTTCTAACTTATGTACTTCGAACTCTAGCCTCATAAAGAGACTAGAGGGGTGTGTTTAGCAATAAATACATATATTTTGAATATATACCTGGTGTGGTGCTCTTTCATTTGGTCACTCAAGAGATTATAGACTGGTAAAACAAGCTGCTTTACATTCCTTCAAGACTTAGCCTGAAGGCTGCTCTCCATAGCTACCACTAGGATAGCTTTCAATAAGGTTGTCTTTAACCTATCTCCAATAAGGGGTTGTTTGGACTGGTGCAAGGTGCCCACTATAATTAGTGGACAGCATATACCAGGCCAACTTCTCACAGACACCACCAGCATCGACACCCAAGCCCTCCAAGACATCATTGAACTCATCCGCCAATCACCTCCAGGACCAGGGCAGCCCAGCTGCATCGAGGAGACCCCACCTACTCTACAAACCACCCAGCAGGAGGCACCCACAACCCCGGCTGTCTCCCAAGACCCCCCCGAACAACACATGGCCTTCCAATGCCGTGTGTTGGAGGGCCAGAGGGAGATGGCTGAGCAGGTGCGGGTGGGGTTCGACCTCATGGCTACCAAACTTGACGCCATCCAATGGTGTCTAAGTCCCATAAGGGACCACCTCCAGTCCCTAACAGACACCCACAGGCCGCTCCATGGTCTCCAACGAGCCCTGGCTGTCATCGTTGGAGTCATGACTCGGAGACAAGAACACCTGTCCGCTCATAGTGGCTCCAGCGATATCAGCCGTGAGATGGCACACATGCGGAGGCTCAAGGAGGACATGGTGCGGATGGAGGCGGAAAGGATGGCAGCCACCGCTGCACATCAGCAAAATGTAGCTGGGATCTACCATGCCCTGCATGTCCTTATCATGGCATTGCTGCCACAAGGCATGGCGCAGATGAATGCTGCTGTCCCTACACCATCCACATCTCCACCCCCTGGTGTGTCAGGCCTCACAGTGCGGCAGGCAGTTCCACTCTGGCACCTGATGTGTCACTGCCACACAGTGCGGCCGATAATCCACCTCTGGCCCCTGATGTGTCAGTGGCACACAGTGCCGCAGCCGGAACTGCACCACCCACAGGTGGGGCAGAGCACACATCCGAGGACGAGGACGTGGATGTGCTTGAGTTCAGAAGGATGCAAAAAGAACAATTGATGGACAGAATGCAGAACAATGTCATACATTCACCCCAGTACAGAGATCTGGGCCTAAATCCATCGTTTTTTTGCTCACCATGCCATTCCAGTTTGGACCCAGCCATATGCAAATCAGTCTTGACCCTGCGCCCAATGGGAACAGTCCAGCCCGAACTACCAGGCCAGGTCCTCCCTGGACTGGAAACAAGCATCCTAGGACCAGTTTCGGGCTTTCAGCCCTCATCAGCCAGGATAGCTTGACTCCAGTGGCATGGAGAGCACGGGACCCACGTCTGGGCATACCCGTCCCACTCGGGGTGACAAATGCAAAAAGAACAATTGATGGACAGAATGCAGAACAATGTCATACATTCACCCCAGTACAGAGATCTGGGCCTAAATCCATCGTTTTTTTGCTCACCATGCCATTCCAGTTTGGACCCAGCCATATGCAAATCAGTCTTGACCCTGCGCCCAATGGGAACAGTCCAGCCCGAACTGCCAGGCCAGGTCCTCCCTGGACTGGAAACAAGCATCCTAGGACCGGTTTCTGGCTTTCAGCCCTCATCAGCCAGGATAGCTTGACTCCAGTGGCATGGAGAGCAGGGGACCCACGTCTGGGCATACCCGTCCCACTCGGGGTGACAAATGCAAAAAGAACAATTGATGGACAGAATGCAGAACAATGTCATACATTCACACCAGTACAGAGATCTGGGCCTAAATCCATCGTTTTTTTGCTCACCCTGCCATTCCAGTTTGGACCCAGCCATATGCAAATCAGTCTTGACCCTGCGCCCAATGGGAACAGTCCAGCCCGAACTTCCAGGCCAGGTCCTCCCTGGACTGGAAACAAGCATCCTAGGACTGGTTTCGGGCTTTCAGCCCTCATCAGCCAGGATAGCTTGACTCCAGTGGCATGGAGAGCACGGGACCCACGTCTGGGCATACCCGTCCCACTCGGGGTGACAAATGCAAGAATGATGGATTTAACCCAGATCCTTGTGACTGGGGGTGAATGTTTGCATTGTCCAGCATTCTGTCCATCAATTGTTGCTTTTGTATTTGTCGCCCTAAGTGGGAAGGGTATGCCCAGACGTGGGTCCCGTGCTCACTACACCACTGGATTCAAGCTAGCCTGGCTGAAGAAGGGTGATGCCCTGAAACCGGTCCCAGGATGCTTGTTTCCGGTCCAGGGAGGACCTGGCTTGGCAGTTCGGGCTGGACTGTTCCCACAAGGAACAGGGTCAAGACTGATTTGCATATGGCTGGGTCCAAACTGGGGTGGTGTGGTGAGCAAAAGAATGATGGATTTAACCCAGATCCTTGTGACTGGGGGTGAATGTTTGCATTGTCCAGCATTCTGTCCATCAATTGTTGCTTTTGTATTTGTCGCCCTAAGTGGGAAGGGTATGCCCAGACGTGGGTCCCGTGCTCACTACACCACTGGTTTCAAGCTAGCCTGGCTGAAGAAGGGTGATGCCCTGAAACCGGTCCCAGGATGCTTGTTTCCGGTCCAGGGAGGACCTGGCTTGGCAGTTCGGGCTGGACTGTTCCCACAAGGAACAGGGTCAAGACTGATTTGCATATGGCTGGATCCAAACTGGGGTGGTGTGGTGAGCAAAAGAATGATGGATTTAACCCAGATCCTTGTGACTGGGGGTGAATGTTTGCATTGTCCAGCATTCTGTCCATCAATTGTTGCTTTTGTATTTGTCGCCCTAAGTGGGAAGGGTATGCCCAGAGGTGGGTCCCGTGCTCACTACACCACTGGATTCAAGCTAGCCTGGCTGAAGAAGGGTGATGCCCTGAAACCGGTCCCAGGATGCTTGTTTCCGGTCCAGGGAGGACCTGGCTTGGCAGTTCGGGCTGGACTGTTCCCACAAGGAACAGGGTCAAGACTGATTTGCATATGGCTGGGTCCAAACTGGGGTGGTGTGGTGAGCAAAAGAATGATGGATTTAACCCAGATCCTTGTGACTGGGGGTGAATGTTTGCATTGTCCAGCATTCTGTCTATCAATTGTTGCTTTTGTATTTGTCGCCCTAAGTGGGAAGGGTATGCCCAGACGTGGGTCCCGTGCTCACTACACCACTGGATTCAAGCTAGCCTGGCTGAAGAAGGGTGATGCCCTGAAACCGGTCCCAGGATGCTTGTTTCCGGTCCAGGGAGGACCTGGCTTGGCAGTTCGGGCTGGACTGCTCCCACAAGGAACAGGGTCAAGACTGATTTGCATATGGCTGGGTCCAAACTGGGGTGGTGTGGTGAGCAAAAGAATGATGGATTTAACCCAGATCCTTGTGACTGGGGGTGAATGTTTGCATTGTCCAGCATTCTGTCCATCAATTGTTGCTTTTGTATTTGTCGCCCTAAGTGGGAAGGGTATGCCCAGACGTGGGTCCCGTGCTCACTACACCACTGGATTCAAGCTAGCCTGGCTGAAGAAGGGTGATGCCCTGAAACCGGTCCCAGGATGCTTGTTTCCGGTCCAGGGAGGACCTGGCTTGGCAGTTCGGGCTGGACTGTTCCTACAAGGAACAGGGTCAAGACTGATTTGCATATGGCTGGGTCCAAACTGGGGTAGTGTGGTGAGCAAAAGAATGATGGATTTAACCCAGATCCTTGTGACTGGGGGTGAATGTTTGCATTGTCCAGCATTCTGTCCATCAATTGTTGCTTTTGTATTTGTCGCCCTAAGTGGGAAGGGTATGCCCAGATGTGGGTCCCGTGCTCACTACACCACTGGATTCAAGATAGCCTGGCTGAAGAAGGGTGATGCCCTGAAACCGGTCCCAGGATGCTTGTTTCCGGTCCAGGGAGGACCTGGCTTGGCAGTTCGGGCTGGACTGTTCCCACAAGGAACAGGGTCAAGACTGATTTGCATATGGCTGGGTCCAAACTGGGGTGGTGTGGTGAGCAAAAGAATGATGGATTTAACCCAGATCCTTGTGACTGGGGGTGAATGTTTGCATTGTCCAGCATTCTGTCCATCAATTGTTGCTTTTGTATTTGTCGCCCTAAGTGGGAAGGGTATGCCCAGAGGTGGGTCCCGTGCTCACTACACCACTGGATTCAAGCTAGCCTGGCTGAAGAAGGGTGATGCCCTGAAACCGGTCCCAGGATGCTTGTTTCCGGTCCAGGGAGGACCTGGCTTGGCAGTTCGGGCTGGACTGTTCCCACAAGGAACAGGGTCAAGACTGATTTGCATATGGCTGGGTCCAAACTGGGGTGGTGTGGTGAGCAAAAGAATGATGGATTTAACCCAGATCCTTGTGACTGGGGTTGAATGTTTGCATTGTCCAGCATTCTGTCCATCAATTGTTGCTTTTGTATTTGTCGCCCTAAGTGGGAAGGGTATGCCAGACGTGGGTCCCGTGCTCACTACACCACTGGATTCAAGCTAGCCTGGCTGAAGAAGGGTGATGCCCTGAAACCGGTCCCAGGATGCTTGTTTCCGGTCCAGGGAGGACCTGGCTTGGCAGTTCGGGCTGGACTGCTCCCACAAGGAACAGGGTCAAGACTGATTTGCATATGGCTGGGTCCAAACTGGGGTGGTGTGGTGAGCAAAAGAATGATGGATTTAACCCAGATCCTTGTGACTGGGGGTGAATGTTTGCATTGTCCAGCATTCTGTCCATCAATTGTTGCTTTTGTATTTGTCGCCCTAAGTGGGAAGGGTATGCCCAGACGTGGGTCCCGTGCTCACTACACCACTGGATTCAAGCTAGCCTGGCTGAAGAAGGGTGATGCCCTGAAACCGGTCCCAGGATGCTTGTTTCCGGTCCAGGGAGGACCTGGCTTGGCAGTTCGGGCTGGACTGTTCCCACAAGGAACAGGGTCAAGTCTGATTTGCATATGGCTGGGTCCAAACTGGGGTGGTGTGGTGAGCAAAAGAATGATGGATTTAACCCAGATCCTTGTGACTGGGGGTGAATGTTTGCATTGTCCAGCATTCTGTCCATCAATTGTTGCTTTTGTATTTGTCGCCCTAAGTGGGAAGGGTATGCCCAGACGTGGGTCCCGTGCTCACTACACCACTGGATTCAAGATAGCCTGGCTGAAGAAGGGTGATGCCCTGAAACCGGTCCCAGGATGCTTGTTTCCGGTCCAGGGAGGACCTGGCTTGGCAGTTTGGGCTGGACTGTTCCCACAAGGAACAGGGTCAAGACTGATTTGCATATGGCTGGGTCCAAACTGGGGTGGTGTGGTGAGCAAAAGAATGATGGATTTAACCCAGATCCTTGTGACTGGGGGTGAATGTTTGCATTGTCCAGCATTCTGTCCATCAATTGTTGCTTTTGTATTTGTCGCCCTAAGTGGGAAGGGTATGCCCAGACGTGGGTCCCGTGCTCACTACACCACTGGATTCAAGATAGCCTGGCTGAAGAAGGGTGATGCCCTGAAACCGGTCCCAGGATGCTTGTTTCCGGTCCAGGGAGGACCTGGCTTGGCAGTTCGGGCTGGACTGTTCCCACAAGGAACAGGGTCAAGACTGATTTGCATATGGCTGGGTCCAAACTGGGGTGGTGTGGTGAGCAAAAGAATGATGGATTTAACCCAGATCCTTGTGACTGGGGGTGAATGTTTGCATTGTCCAGCATTCTGTCCATCAATTGTTGCTTTTGTATTTGAGTTCAGAAGGAGGCACTAGCATTCATGTCCACCACCTGGCCTGTTGCTTCTTGGTGCCGCACATGGCCCCATGACCTTCCACTGACCCCCGATACCTTCTGCTGCACTCACCTTGGACCACGACATGGACTGCCATATCCTGTTTGGTGACCAATGACACGGCGACCAGACTGTGGACTGTACCCTTCCTCTTCCGCTGTACTTGTCATTCCCCGATGGACTCTGGCTGGCCCTCCACGGGCCCATATTGTGAAGTGGGGTTGGCATGGCCCTGTACTGCTCCAGCTGCAAAACTCCCCAGGATGTGCATTAAACATTCAGAAACGCACTGCTGTGTCATGTCTTTCATCATTCATGTCTGAATGTGTGGATGAATGTAGGGTCAGTGATTCCCCCTAACGTCAATTATGCTTATCTAGTGGGATTCCAGTCACAGTGTGCTACATTGCCAATTGCGTTCCGGGTGCTGTAGACACTACAACAGGGACACACGCATTAGTCACTTCCTTGTCCGGACATGGACTGAACCACACCAAGAGCCCCCGAGTCATTGTTGCTAGCCCTGCGCTGGTCCGGCGTATGCCAGGCCAGACCACTCCGCTTACGCTCCGAGGGGGGGCCACATAGCTACAAGTCGCAGGTTTACACGCTAGTGGTCTGCAGGTCAATGGTCTAGTTGTCAGCATGTCACGGCCACTCCCTGAGGGCAGGTTTGCACACACACCACACCCATCCGGCACAGGCGTCACAGGCCATGTGACCACGGCAATATAAGGGGCCGACAACGTCACATTCCCCACTGCCGGTGGTGACTGGATGACGGACGTTCCACGATTCTCAATCATAAAGGGCCCATGAGTTGTTGCGCACAGGGTTAGTGGCACCCGGAGCCATGTGGCCGACACTGACCTACCACCACGTGGCGCTGTCTGGGGTTGCACAGGGTTAGTGGCACCTGAAGCCTTGCTGCCATCACGGGCCTACCACCATGTGGCGCTGACTGGGGTTGCACAGGGTTAGTGGCACCCGAAGCCTTGCGGACGTCACGGGCCTACCACCACGTGGCGCTGACTGGGGTTGCACAGGGTTAGTGGCACTGAAATTGCTGAGCGGGTGTGCAGCCTGCTATGATGACGTGTGCACTGATGTGGTCTCTGCCATTGATGCCTCAGGACTCAGCGTCATGTGTGGGACCTGCTGGGCCGCTGTGCTGGTCCGCATGATGTGGAGCATGCCATGGTGGCGGGACCTGGGCCTGGAGCTTGCATGGGCACGTGGTGTGCCCACTGGTGGACACACCGTTGGTGGCAGGTGAGCAGTGGGGCCTGGGTGTGCAAGTGCGGTCAGCCAGCGCTGGCCGGCGGGAGGGGGTAGGGTGCGGCTGCATGAGTGCGCAGGGACGGACAGGCATTGTTGCCGTGTGCAGTGAGATGGACTCTGCCATGATTGACTCTGGCCTCGATTACAGATTGCAGACCTGGTGGCTTGCAGTGTATTCCCGGCACGTGGTTGGAGACACACCGGTGGCAGCAGGTGAGCAATGGTGCCTGGGTGCGGGGGGCGGCAGTGTCCCTCCTTCTCCCTCTCTCTCTCTCTCCCTTCCTTTCCTTCTCTCTCTCTCCCTCCCTTACTTTCCTTCTCTCTCTCTCTCTTTCTCTCCCTTCCTTTCCTTCTCTCTCTCTCTCTCTCCCTTTCCTTCTCTCTCTCTCTCTCTCTCTCTCCCTTCCTTTCCTTCTCTCTCTCTCTCTCTCTCTTCCTTCTCTCTCTCTCTCTCCCTTCCTTTCCTTCTCTCTCTCTCTCCCTTCCTTTCCTTCTCTCTCTCTCCCTTCCTTTCCTTCTCTCTCTCTCCCTTCCTTTCCTTCTCTCTCTCTCTCTCTCTCTCTCTCTCCCTTCCTTTCCTTCTCTCTCCCCCTTCCTTTCCTTCTTTCTCTCTCTCCCTTCCTTTCCTTCTCTCTCTCTCTCTCTCTCCCTTCCCTTTTCTCTCTCTCCCTTCCTTTCCTTCTCTCTCCCCCTTCCTTTCCTTCTCTCTCTCCCTTCCTTTCCTTCTCTCTCTGCCTTTCTTTCCTTCTCTGTGTAGGAGAGTAGGATCTGCTTCACATGGGTACCCCCACTTTTTGCTGATGCTTCACTTATTTTCGACTTTAGTCTGGCTGGGGCCCTGCTAATCAGAACCCCAGCCTAGCTGCTTCCTCTCTAAAATGGTTTCCATGTGCCTTAGGCACATCTCTGATTGGAATCTGGAGGGCCCTTATAAGTCCCTAGTATATGGTATACTATGTACCCAGGGCATAGGTACCTCAGAGGCCTACCAAGGGCTGCAGCATGTATTGTGCCACCCCTGGAAGGCCATCCAAAATGACACCACAGGTCTGCTACTGCAGCCTGGGTAAGGTGGTGCATGCACCCCTTACTGTGATATAGGTTACCTATCTCACTACATATGTACACACATATAAACCTATAAGTCACTCCTATGGCAGGCCTTACCAATCCTGAAGGCAGAGTGCTTGGTTTTTATGTGAGAGGGTGCCCCTGCATGAGCATAGCCCCTCTACAGCATTCGGAGTCCCTCCTCTGATGCTGTTTGTGGTACAGCCTGACCATATACTCTTAAGTGCATTATATCCTCGCGGTACAATGCTAACTTTGGACTGGCTGCACCAAAACATGTAGTGTTTGGTGTCAAACATCTTGGAATACTACCCCCCCGCCAGTTCTGGTGGCGGGGGTAGCATTCCACCCTTCTAGAGGGAGAGACATGTACCCACCGGCATACCCGGTAACTTCTTTCCAGAGCCCTGGCATCACAAAATGGATGCCGCTGCCACAGACACGGGTCTGGCCTCCTGCTGCTGACTGAAACTCCGGCAGGGGAGGCCTGGACAATAGGTTTCCTGCCCCAGGGAGGTGTAACCACCTCCCCAGACAGGATGATGTGTATTGGGGATGGGCGGGAGCACTCTCTGGTGCTTTGAAGTCCTGCACTGGGGGCACATTTGGTGTCCCTGTGCATACCCCAGTTCAAACCGGCTCAGGGGCTTCCAGCCCCTGCTCTGGTGTGAAACTGGACAAAGGGAAAGGGGTGTAACCACCCCTCTGCCCTGACCCTCCCATAGGTGGGTCCCCAGAGTATGTCCAACCCCCTAACTTGGTATAAGTATGGGACCCCAGTCCTTAGGACTTTAGATTTACCTGGACGAAACTCTGATACAGAATCCTGGACCTTCGACGCTCTACTTCAAGATTAGAGGACTGAAGAATCTCCCTTGGGGTCAAGGAGTGACTCCCCTGCTTGGCAGGCACCTAAGAAGCAATTGTCCGGTCTGCATCGCTGAAGCTCCCGCCGGACGCCGAAGTCTTTGCATCACCAGAGGTGAATTTCCAGAGTTCCCCGAGGCTGCCCTGAGTCCTCAGCAAAGCTGAGGCCCGTAGCTGTCGTGGGTAACGTGGAACCGTGACCCCTGGACACCAAGCACATTTGCAAGTGCATCCTCTTCTGGGCCTCCCACGAAGTTGTGCTTTGGCCTCCGAGTAGCCCTCGCCTCCAGCACCGACTGTACCGAAGAGCACTGGCCTCCACTCCACGAGTGTCCCATGAGCCAGCTCCAAGTGTGTCCACTTGAGGCTCCTTTGCGGTCGCTAGTCCGTTGGCTAGTGGGCCCTCCTGAAGGCAACTCTTCTTCTACTTGGGCTTCTCTGGTTGCTCCAGACATGCCCTGACTTACCCTCGCTGGGTGAGTCCCTCAGACCTTGCTGGTCTGCACCACCATCCTTCTTCTATTTCCACAAGACTTGCCGTTGCCAAGGCTTGTTGGGTCCAATCCGGTCGCCGACATATCAGCAAGTGCCAGACGTTGTGGGACAGCTTGAATCCAGCTCCTGGTTCTCGTCAACGCCTCCTGGACCTCGTGGCTGAAGAGTCAAGACGACCGTCAACCTACCTGAAGCACCCGACATCGGTGGGCATCTGCTCATCGCCTTCCTGGTCACTGGCTAGTGACCCAGACTCTGTCCCCTCTGCTTTCAGGTTCTTCAGATCTCCGATCCATCTTTGGATCCACCCGAACACTTTCGACTTGGTCGCCAGCAGCACTTTGCAGCAGATCGCCATTGTAAACGAGGACGAAACCCGACCCCGAAAGACACCTATGCTCCCGGCTTCCCTGGGTGAGGTAACTCGAGTACTCCGGTGCTCCCGTGGGTATAGACTCTAGAATGACCTAGTTCTAAAGGGGTTTGCTCCAAGTCCTCCTCTAAGTGTCCCTTTTCTTTAAAATTCCAACCGCGACTTTCCCCATAGAAGTCAACGGCGATTCGCGGCTGTGTTCTCACACTGCACGCGTCCCCCGTGGGTCCCCTGTGTCACTACCTTGGGTGGTTCCTTGTGGTCCAAGCACTTCTACAGGCTCTAGGCCTTGTGTCTAGCTCAGTCGTGGTTCTTATACCAGTTTATTGGTATATGGTTTGGTACGCCCCTAGGGCTCAAACGTGTATTTGTGCTATTACTGTTGATAACTAACTTATAACTTATGTACTTCGAACTCTAGCCTCATAAAGAGACTAGAGGGGTGTGTTTAGCAATAAATACATATATTTTGAATATATACCTGGTGTGGTCCTCTTTCATTTGGTCACTCAAGAGATTATAGACTGGTAAAACAAGCTGCTTTACATTCAAGACTTAGCCTGAAGGCTGCTCTCCATAGCTACCACTAGGATAGCTTTCAATAAAGGTTGTCTTTAACCTATCTCCAATAAGGGGTTGTTTGGACTGGTGCAAGGTGCCCACTATAATTAGTGGACAGCATATACCAGGCCAACTTCTCACACTCTGTTTCTCTGTGTCTCGCTCCTTTGATGTGCGCATGACACACGTTCTGATTTTGTGCTTTATTTTACAGGCTGTGACATCAAGATTGTCCCGGACGGAACCAACAGGAGTCTTCCGCATTGGTGTTTTGTGTTGTATTCAATAAAGTTTTTGGTTGTTACTTCAATGATGAGTGACTGTTTCTCGTTCTTCTGACCACACATGTGTTTCTTGTTGTCATTGTGAGACATCATGCGCTTTTTGTGGCTCTTGTGTCGTGCACGGTATGTGTTTGTAAATCCGTATTTTGTAAATCTGTATTTGTAAAGCGTGAACTACTCACCCTTACGGGTCTCAAGGCGCTGGGGGCCGTCGTGGAAATTAAGTGAGCTATTGCCCAGAGTCACAAGGTGCTGAGCTGAGCTGCCACCGGAGCCGGGGATCTAACCGTGAGCCCTGTGCTCCGAAATCAGCTGCCCTGTCCGCTGCACCACACCTCTCCTCCTGTCCCAGGGGGGAGGTGGGTCCGGGGGGGGCTGGGAGTAGTGGCAGTGGGTGTTGTGGCCCTCATGGGTCTCCGAGCGGCATGATCATTGTCTCCATGGCATCTGTGGGTCTTCAGATGTGGCTCTGGGCTGGGCTCCCTTTCATACTGCAGGTAGTCATCCTGCTTAACACCAGCAGAAGGCAGGTGTTAAATCCCTGCTGCTACCGCGGCTTATCACCTGTTTTTGGTTTGCATCGCAGATCTGGCAGTTCGTTGTGAAAGTGGTGTAGTGGTGTTTTCATGTGTTTTTGCACGGGAACGCCTACTCTGCATCTCATTAGGGTTAGTTGGTGGTGTCACCCGTGGAGGTAAATTTTGCGGCAGTTATCGTGGGAATACTTGCGTTGTCTGCAGTTTGCACCCGCTTGTGAATGGGGCGTTAAATCTATCTCCACTTTTGATGCGTTAAGGTGGCGATAACTCGGCGGTAAGTCCTTGTGAATATGCCCCATTGTCCTTACATATTAGCCAAAACATACAAATGTGGAGGACACTCGTCAGTAACCTCTGTAGAACCTTACATCATGGATCATATCTTTGTGCGGATGAATAAAATCTACACATGCCAACATGTAGGTAGAAATACAGATGGCACCAGTGTTGTTTGCCATCTCACAATTCTGTACATACCCCACTTACCAAGACAAGTATGTCTCATTGTCTGCATTACATGTAACGGATCCTTAGGACAAAATACACAGTATTGGGGGAGTGAAGGAAGTTACCCAATTAGGGTCACCCGGCCCACTCACGACCACCTCTCAGCCTTCCGTACCAAATGAAGAGTCGGTCATACAGAAGAGAATACAAACCAATATCTATTTATTCACTCAGAGTGGAGCCCAGTCTGCCCAGTCACTTTATGAGTGCTGCAGAGGGACTAACTTCAGCAAGCATAAAGACACATTATGTACATTTTAAAACCAATGAAGGCACGCCCACTGTGGAATTCTCCAAGCAGACCCTCCTTTTAGCATGAGCTAAACATTTTCTAGTAATAGCAAAGAGCATATAAAACAATAAAATAGGAAGTCATAGGTAAACTTGTTAGAAGCACTCCATGTTGTCAACATCAGGAAGAGAGACCGTAAGGATGGAAGAAGTCTCGAAAATGCCCTCATCTATCTGCATGAGGTCATCGGTCTCCTTTTGAACCATAATTGCAGCATTGTTGTCATGAATCGATATCTTCCGCTTAGGAGTGAGAAGAGTGGTGCAATAAGAACAACGGAAGGGAAGGCATTGAACAAGGACACAGCAAGAGATCAAGATCACAATGAAATAAATCACCTTTTCAAGAATCCAACCCCAGCTGCCAAAAAGAGACCAAGTCCAGTTCCCGCTTTCCATTCCTTTAACATTTTCTAAGATGTCTAAAATGTGTTGGGTAATATTCTATTCCATATTTGTGATCCCGACTACACACTGGTTTCCCACTACCGCGCACACACCACCACTCTTAGCTAGGATGAAATCGACTACATATCTAGTCTGCTCGGAATATATTTGCAAACTTTCCAATTGGGTAGTGATGTCATGCAAAGCTGCTACTGTAGAGTTAGACAATATTTGCAGCTTACATCCGAAATATTCCCTAGCTTTCTCACCCCTGGCCATAGCAGTACCACCAAATGTAATTATGGAGGAAATAATGTATCCAAAAGTGATCCTATTACTATAATTACTGACTTCGAGATTTGTCACTCCTTCACAGAATTCTTTAGTCAATGTCCTTTTAACCCATCTTACTTTAGGCTTTGCATGTTTGCAAGGTACACCCAAAGGCAGTACCATCCCAAGTGCCACATCATCCGTACCATTATGGACATTTGAATAAGTCCCATTAGATAAAAAGAAAAACCCTGGGTGTGCATACACCGGTCTATCATAATCTACTGCAGAATACCTGGAATTCCTCCCAAAGGTACTGGGGTCCTTTGTATTTATCAAAGAGTATGTGCCCTTACGCAATACTATCCCTGAACAATTGACATACAATATAGTGTCAGTAAAATTGATAATTGGACAACAAGCAAGCTAATAACCAGCTTCTCGGGGAACTGTCAATTCCTTATACTAGTAACCCACCAGAGTTACATTCTGTTTTTCCGTATAGAAGCTGTCGTAATAAGTGTTGTTATCACACCCCGGATAACCCGTGCCTTGTGGCTTTCTATGATATAGACAAGGACCTGGTTATCCAAATCCAAATACTCCTTGCATTTCTACGAAGTCAGGGGGCCGAGTATAGGTATAATTGACAATTGACAAGGGATATGTTGTCCATAAACTAGTAACAGTTTCAGTGGGGTAACAAGCAGTCCCTTCTCCAAAGAACCTCCTGTGTGTATCTAGAAACACATTGCTTGGGGCTGTCCTTTTCTTTCAGACTTGAGGAACAACCTTATCCTTACTATTTAAAGGTACAACTTGATCACTTTCCAGAGCCCATGATACCCCACATAACATGATTAAGAGCTAAATCACAAGGGCAATACATGTTAACTTTTGTTTACGGGTCCACACTGCATTGTGCTGGGCAACAAGAATCACTGGTTGCTCTTCCTCAGCAACCATTCCACCAAAGGGATGCATAAAAAATGATGAAATGGGGGAAATATGCAAGTTCCTAGTGTCCGTCAGAGCCTAACTGGTACAGGCTTCTATTGTCCATCAATACGTTAGCGTTCTTGAGCACCGGTGGTGGAGCTTGCTCTGTCCTAAGCTCGTATCCCACGTCGACCAAGATAATATACCCCCAAGGGATACTTCGATCTATCCTGTCCAATGTTCAAGCAGTGCACAAAACTCTCATCACCCTAAACTAACCCTGTTGGTACTATAGCAAAGTATGTCCTGACTTGCACAGTCCATCCCTAACTAATCTTTCTTCTCTTTTGGTGCATCGTCCCCCAGCTGAGGGCACAAATTGTATCTAGTGGCCCCAGGCACACAATGGTCAATGAAGAGGGGTTCCTGGATAGCTCCTACTTCTGGAGGAACTGCTGCATTCAACACATCATCATTTTCCTTGTCTGTTCGTGTCCAGGTCAGTTTGGCATCACTGAAGGGGACAAACTGAGGCATCGTCTTGCACTCGGAGTCCCCTACTCCATCCTTCACCCACTGGTCGTAGGGCAGGGGCAAAGGACTACTGAGACACTGAGCCGCGTGAATCCAGTTCTTACGGCCAGCGACTTTTACTGTGGTGTGCGTTGCTAACAGGACCTGCTCTGGCCCCCTCCAACGCGGCTCCAAACTTTTCTTCCTCTGGAAGTTTTTAATCAAAACCAAATCACCAGGCTGAATGTTGTGCCCGGGCCCCTCTGGTGCAGCGGGCAGGGTTTCCCGGACCAGTTGGTGAATAGAACGCAAACTTTCTGCTAACTTGCCAAGATAATCAAGCAACAAAGGGTACTCAATATCACAAAACCGCTGAGGTTGCCGGGTGCCCAAACATGACCTCATACGGTAACAATCCTGCCCTAGAATGTGTTGTTGTTCTTGTTGACAAAAGAGCTAACGGTAAAGCATCTGGCCACTTTAACCCTGTAATCTCCTGAATTTTTGCCAGTTTGAGCTTGAGAGTACCATTGTACTTCTCAACTGAACCTGCTGACTGTGGATGATTGGCAGCATGGAACTTTTGCTTTATGTGTCAACCATCACAAATCAATTGGATCACTTTAGCATTAAAATGACTTCTGTTATCACTCCAAATCAAACGGGGCAAGCCGAAACGAGGAAAGAACTCCTTCAGGAGTATCTTTACAGTCATAATGGTTGTATTGTCGTTAGTGGGATAATCCTCAACCCATTTACTAAATGCACAGACAACCACCAAAACATACTTCAGATTATTGCAACTCTCTAGTTCAATATAGTCCATTTGAAAGACTTCAAAAGGAAAAGTGGGCGATGCAAAATTTCCAGGTGGTGTGGGGGTACCCCTTCCAGGATTGTGCATCATGCACACCATACAGTACTTCACTAAATGTGCAGCTGTCTTAGGGATATTGTCATTCTGCCATGCAGGGTCCAACAACTTTCAAATACCCTTAGCACTAATATGGGCTGGACCATGGGCCATCATAACCACAGAGAGAACATATGCATTGGGCAACATCCATCTCTGCTTCCCTGACTTATCAATCCAACAACCGTCATTGTTCAATTGTGCTGTACTTTCCTGTCACAAAGCTAACTCTTCTACTTTGGCTTCGCTTTGCATCTCTTTTACATTCTCAAGGGTTGTCCTCGAACATGACAACCTCAGGCACCCACCTAGCCGGACCTGCTACAAAACATTCTTTTCATCTTTTTCCGAGCTGTTTCCTTAGCTGTCTGATCTGCAAAAGCATTTCCTCTACCTACATCATTTGTGACCTTCCGGTGGGCGCTACACTTCACTATGGCCAATTTCTTGGGGAGCGTTAAAGCAAACTAAAGCCTCACTAAATGGTGCCCAAGCTGGATTCTGGTGCCATGGGAAGTAAGGAACCCTCTCTCAGTCCAGAGTAGCCCAAAATTATGCGCGACCCCAAAGGCATACTGGATGTCAGTATGTATATTGACAACCAGCCCCTCACTCAATTCGCAAGCTCAAATAAGGGCAGCAAGCTCAGCAGCTTGAGCCGACTGATAAGGGACTTGTGATGTCTCTACTACTGTATGCAGTGTGGTGATAGCATAAGCCGCAGTTGTAGTGCCATCTGGTAATTTGAAACAAGAGCCATCAACATATAGCTCCCGATGTGCATCAGATAAGGGAACGTCAGTCAAATCTACCCGTCCTTTTATCTCTTCTTCCGTCTGGAAGATACAGTCATGTTTGTTGACTTCTTCACTCTCGGAAGGGAGGGGTAGTAAAGTGGCTGGATTCAGAGTAACATCTTTTGATCGTAATATGTTTAGCAAACAATATCAATTCATAGCCAGTAAGACGTGCACTGGTGAGGTGCTGTGTCTTTGTCTTATTCAGAAGTGTATCCACAGCATGGGGTACCATGACTGTGAGGTCAGTATCCAGTACAAGTCGAGCCGATTGTCTGATCGAAGTGGCTATGGCCGCGACCACTCTTAGACAACTTGGGAGGGCTCTCGCAATTGGATCAAGGACAGCAGAGAAATAAGCACACGGCTGTTGCTTATCTCCAAATTTTTGTGTTAGGACAGAAAGCACACAACCAGCCATCTCATGCACATACAACACAAAGGGTTTGCAGTAATTAGGGGTGCAAAGTACTGGAGCCAAACAAACCACAGTTTTCAATTGCTCAAAAGACAGCTGACATTCAGACGTCCAAGGCAAAGGCTCATGCACCTCTTTCATTGTTAAGGCAAGCAAGGGTTTGATTAGTAGGGAGTAGTTAGGCTGGCTAGCTTGAACGATGATGTATTCAACCCGGATCTGTGACTGGGGGTGAGTGTCTGAAATGTTTCAGCGTTCCATCCATCATCTCTTTGTGTTTGCTGTGTTCGCCCTAAGTTGGCAGGGTATGCCCAGACGTGGGTCCCTTGCTCACTTTGCCACTGGATTCAAGCTAACCTGGCGGATAAGGGCTGTTAGCCCGAAACTGGTCCCAGGATGCTTGTTTCCAGTCCAGGGAAGACATGGCTTGGCAGTTTGGGCTGGACTGTTCCCATGAGGCACAGGGTCAAGACTGATTTGCATATAGCTGTGTCTGAACTGGGGTGGTGAAGTGAGCTAAATAACGATGATGGATTCAACCAAGATCTGTGACTGGGGGTGAGTGTCTGAAAATTTGCAGCGTTCCGTCCACCATCTTGTTGTGTTTAATTTGCAATAAGGCTTGCTCTCCTGCCTATGGTATTTTATACTGAGGAATACGAGGCAAAATAGCATTGTCTTTGACCTGTATCAAAACCGGTGGTATATGTAACAGCCCTGCGTCTGTCTCACCTGTGGCACCTCAACAAATTCAACAGGAAGAGGCGCATCCTTGGACAAACACTGTTTAACACCTACTACATCAAATTCCCACCACAATTAGATGTCAGCAAAAATGGAGAATCTACATTGAAAGGACCAATAGTCAATGCAAGGGGTCTTGAAATGGGGCTCACAACCAGTACACCTAAAAAACCTACTGAAACATAATTATGGCCAGACAGAGCCACCTCAGAACTTTTTGTGGCCCTGTGTCCACCAAATATTCCTTAGTCGAACCTTGCAGTTCCACTGTTACATAAGTACCACGCTGTTCTACAGGTATCAGAACTGGTCCCCCACTCTATTCCCGGCTGTCCTAGCTGTAAGACATTCTTGTCGCTTCATCCATATCATAGTTATCATGGTAGTACTTCCCATCATGGGGGTCTTCAAAGTAATTATTATCAGAACGACCCTGTGAGACTGCAGCATTCTGAGCCGAATCAGCCACACCAGCTCCACGACCCCGTCCACAAGAACCTCGTCCTCTAGGGACCGCCACCTTCTGCAAAAGCACAGGATATTTGATACGCCAGTGACCCTCCTCCTTACAATATACACACTGATTCTGCCCGAAAGCAGTCGTATTCGACTGCCTACTAGTGCATGGAAGCTGTCAGGCAGGACCACCACATCCTCTACCATTCCCTCTAAATGCCTGTTGCAACAATACCTTCGTCTTCAAATCCTTATGCTTTTTCTCCAACCTCTCCTTCTTCTCTTGGTCCCAATGTTCATAATATTGAGCCATATTCAAAATAACAGAAGGGGAAGAGGTGGACCAGGTGCTTTCAGAAGCCTGTAAATGAGTCGCACTTTCGGGAAGCAAATTAGAAACAAACCTGTCGACAAACAACCCAACACCTCCTTCAATAGACATATCCTGCCCACTGTAATCCAAAAATGTATCCTCAAACCAGGTAAGAAATCAGACACACTCTCATCTTTCTTTTGTCAGCACGCCATCAACTTGTCCCAACTTAATTTCTTGGGCGGAATAAGAGAATGCATATATGTAATAATGAGGCCTGGAAAAGCAAGCATCTCTGCTCGGGGCTTATCACCTGGCTTTCTTTCCTGACCCCATACATTAATTTGATCCCATGTACCACCCAACTTCGCAACATGATCTTGAGTATGTACCTGCTTCCATATATCGACCGGAACAAGAAGACCAAAAAACATTTCAATATCAGCAAGAGGTATTACCGTCGAAGAGGTAGCTTCAGTCAGTTCTTTATAATAAGCAG
Source organism: Calotriton arnoldi (assembly GCA_963921515.1). Classification (NCBI taxonomy): domain Eukaryota; kingdom Metazoa; phylum Chordata; class Amphibia; order Caudata; family Salamandridae; genus Calotriton; species Calotriton arnoldi. The sequence continues at coordinate 52,955 of CAWUFW010017316.1, read as the reverse complement.
TAGGATTTTTCCTAGGATCGGGCAAATGAGTCTTAAGGGATAAAACCTCACTTCTTTTCCACGGAGTATAAACCCATTGTACCTGGAAACGGGCCGCTGCACCCGCTCAAGTAACATTACCTTGCTGATCTGTTAACTCTGTTATCTCTGGGTGATATATGGGATGAACTTCTTGCATCGGAAACTGAGATACCATGGAAGGACTCTTCTCATGCAACCTGCCCCTATAGGCAACCAACGTGGTAATGTGCCCAAAAACTTGGCCTGGGTTCAAACCACTGGCATACACGCAATCTCTAATAACGAATAAAATTTGTGGCACGTCATCCCCAAAATATTGCTGCCAAAGGCCAATCAACGTAGAGGACACATGTTTAAGAGCGTGCTGCTGTATAAAAGGCTCATAAACTTTCATCACACCCCAAAAATCCTCCACACTGTAAATGGGATTGCGACCCACTGCACAGCCTGATTAGCTACTACCTTCTTCTCCTCATCCCCCACCGCAGACCGTACAAAAGGGTCCATACACTCCTTAAATTTTGTCAAATCTCTATCCTCAAATCCACGCGTTGGCGTCTCAGCACCCAATAATGCTGGGAAATGAACCATCAAAGATGGAGAAGCAACAGAAGCACCGAGTAGGATAGTTGCAGGCGGGTGCGCCAGGGGAGAGAGATCTGGAGATCTGGAGATAGGGATGCTGAAACAATAGGTGTGCTTGATGTGCTAACAGTCACAGTTGCCACAAACGGTAAAGGCAAAGAAGGAGGAGGAAGAGCCTGCAGCCATCGAGACGACAGCAGTAGGTACAGGGTCAGTGGGAAGAGCTGTAAAAGGTGGCTGTGATGGCACAGGGACAGTGGGATATATCCTTTTCTGGGCATATGGGGGCGGGGAGCGGGTGTCTAACAATTCTTCCACAAAAGTATCAGTTTCCTCCTGAGCCAAATACGATTTATCAACATGCAATCGAAATCTCCTATCTTCACATTCAACTCACTTCTTCTGTTTCTATCTATCATATGCTACAGCTTTCTGAGTCAGTGTCTGCATCTTCCCTTTGTGTTCCACCTCCTCCGTCTTCAATCGTCTCTGCCTAGCTGCTTTCTGCCACGTTCTGAGAGAAACAAACATAGACTGCCTACTTCGTCTCTTGAACAACTGTTCCTGTAAATACCCAATCTTTTGTTCATCGAAAGTGCCAGTCAACAGCCACTGCAACTCTGCATTGTCCCTCATATATTTGTGCCATAATGTACTAAACATAATTGGGCCAAGACCATGCTTCACATACAGATCAAAATTAGGAGTGCCTTCTGGAGGCACCGGCTCAGCTTCTTCCAATCGAGCATCTGCAGAACAACTGCGACAGCACAAAGAAAACAGTTTACTTATACCAGGCATTCTCAAAAGAAAATGTGTTCACTATTTATGCCTGGAAAAGCAATTGCAAATGCTTTTGTCCCAAAGACAGTCCTCAGACTGTACCAAATTCAAACCAAAATGGTACCATATCCACAAAGAACCAAAACAAGCACACCTGATATATGCAGGTCAAGCAAACTAATTCTCCACTGCCGACTCTTCAGACCAAACGGTCAGATCCAAGGGTTTCACTGTTTAGGACTCCAGTCGGGATGACTGCTGGGTGAGGCACTGTCCGGCAGGAAAGGAGGGGTAGCTGTGAACAATCAATGCTCCTCATACAGGGATCCCTGAACCATCAGTCCAAACCGACGATGGCCCGACCTCCCCCAGTCCGCGGAAGGGGATGAGTCACTCACCCGAAGGAGTCCCTGTTGGGGTGCCAACTGAAGGAAGTGGCCCAACTAGGGTCACCTGGGTCACTCATGACCACCTCTCAGCCTTCCATACCAAATGAAGAGTCGGTCAGACAGTAGAGAATACAAACCAATATCTATTTATTCAGATACACTCGGAGTGGAGCCCAGTCTGCCCAGTCGCTTAGGAGTGCTGCAGAGGGACTAACTTCAGCAAGCATAAAGATACATAATGTACATTTCAAAACCAATGAAGCCACTCCAACTGTGGAATTTTCCAAGTAGATGCAGCAAAACAGTGAAGTACAGAAAATAAGTTTTGATTCTGAGGCCGGGCACACACTATCTACTACTCAAGATTGCTCTGCCCATGCCCGCCACTAGACAAGTGAGAGAAGGCCTCAATCTAAAGGGAAAGGTATGCTCTAATAAAAACAGCGTATTCATTAGTGAAGCAAAACTTAACCTTGGAGAAACACAACTCAACAGAGGCCTTTTCTCGGAAATAGCAAAGAATAAGTTTTGATTATATCTCAAAATGGCACCGACGTAGAAAATGGCACCGCGAATACTAACATACATAGAACAATGCGCAATCATGAATTTTCCTATTCTAACAGGAGCATCTCTCCTGACACAAAGAAGACACGTGTTTCATGTGTGACAGCTGTCACACACCGCATCAAACAATTTTAGGTGAAATTTTACATTATTCAGCCATGTGTCTGTACAACTCTGAGGATAGGCAAGTGACTTGACTCAGCTTTAGATCTGGACCACCAGACATAAGTCTTCCCCAACCATCATGCACCTGCGTCAAGGCATACACATGCAACAACACTGATAATCCTCAGGACATGAGTCACCTACACTTTGATGGGGAAACTGCTGCTTCTAACTATAGGAAAATCTTAATGTACAATGTATGACTCAGCATAATACCCACCCCCTCATAGCTGCTGTTGGGCCCGCTACTGCCCATCAAGCTCAGGCTAGGCAACTGCCAGGATGTGGGCTATTAGGGGAGTCAGGGTCTGATGCATGCCCCTACCACGTTGGGAAGACTTCCCCAGCCAGACCTCTGTGATGTTGCGGGACCAGTGTCTCAGGTCCTCCCACCTCTTCCTGCAGTGGATGCTCGCTGACGATAGACCCCTGGGATCATACCCTCCAGGCAATGGCTTTCAACATACTCTGCTTCTGATGGGCGTTGGCCTGTATGGATACAAGAAATGAAGCAACATATTGTAACTGCAAGTAAATGGCTCAATGTCGGGTACACACACATTTTGGAGACATCTTGCAAAAGCAAGTAACAAATCTTAATGTACCATATTTGTACTCCTCACATGCTTAGCACCACTTATAGGGGTATACACACTTTGCTAGTCTATCAGTCCTGGTTGTGTACTACATGGATGAACACAGGCCACCAGCACCATATACTTCAGGGCCATCCTACATGTAGTCTGCCATGAGCTACTGTGGCCCACACCATACCATTCAGACCTTCTTAAGGGTAACCTGCTTGTGTATGTTTGTACACACCCTGTATCTGCTTGGCCCAACAACATAATGGGTGTGGTTCATACAACCTGACGGCAGAGTAGATAGTGACATCAAACACAAAGGTCACAATGAAAGGGGTCACATGTGTCACACTGACAGATACCACTCTGGTATTGTCTAGCCATGTGGATTACAGAAAGGGATAATGTACAATGTCAAATAAACAACAAAGGAGTGTGACACTAAAGAGAAGAGCACTCATGTATCCTTCTTCACTGTAGCGTTTAGCTAATAGAAAAAAACCCCTTTAGGTTTTTCAGAAAGCCCTCACTCACCAACCTAGTTGGTGACATGCTTCATCATCGGGCCCCACCAGGAGTGGCCGAATGCCACCCTAGTGTGCTACAACGCCAGAGTTACTGCGGAGCTGGTTCAGTGATTGGTGAAGAGTGAAAAAGTGAATGTTAAAAAGTCCAACTTGTGTCAAAAAATCTTTTATTTATTTTGCCAATTAGACTTAGTTAAAAACAAGTGTAGGATAAAGGACCAAATTAAAAGTCCAAATTTATCCCCAGGTGTAGGTCAACATGTTTCTGCCTTTCAGGGACATATCGTCAGGCATTCGTCAGGACCAATATTTGTAGTGAATGAACCCGGCGGTATGGGCGCACTAAGGCCCACCCTAACCAAGGGTTACTAGTGTTAAAAATGTTTATCCCAAAACACTAGAGAGATTCCCTCAATTTAGAGAGGAACCGAGTTTATTCTGTGAAGATAAAAAATGACAAACATACACATAGGAGACCGCCCTTGTCTCCTATGTGTATGTTCCTCTCTAAATTGAGGGAATCTCTCTAGTGTTTTGGGATAAACATTTTTAACACTAGTTAGGCAGAAACATGTTGACCTACACCTGGGGATAAATTTGGACTTTTAATTTGGTCCTTTATCCTACACTTGATGATGATGAAGCATGTCACCAACTAGGTTAAACCTAAAGGGGTTTTTTTCTATTAGCAAAACGCTACAGTGAAGAAGGATACATGAGTGCTCTTCTCTTTAGTGTTACACTCCTTTGTTGTTTATTTGACTTAGTTTGAGGGGAGTAGGAGTGTCCTTTACTTTCCCTTCCTCTCCTATTGTTATATACAAAATGTACAATGTGTCACAGATTTTGAGTGGTTGCTACTATCATCACAGGACACACCTCCTGCCGCATGTGGCACTGACACGGGGATGACATCTACAAACATTATACTACCCTGTTGCATATGCTGCCTTTTAACGAGCTGCAAAACCACTAAAGTAGATTGACTCACACATGAGTAACTTCCAAGGCAGGTAAACTGTAACATGAGCATTAGGCTTGTACATATCAAACAATAGGAAGAGTAACAACATACCAGTTGAAATAAAAGCCCTGACACAATTAGATCACACACATCTACAGTGTGGGCCATCGGAAAGAAGACTCAGGTCAGAGGCTGATCTCAAAGAACATACATAATGTACAACATGCAGATGCCATCTGGAATTATATGGGGGGATGGGACTCATTCTGGGAATATCCAAGGATCTGCAGAACTACAGGGTGCTAAACCTGTGACTTACAAGGGCAGGCAAAATGACTGTGCCTCTCAGCCTCTGCCATGGCCAATGATGGGCACTATTATGCATGATCCCTTGCCCTCTTTAGCCAGTGTAGACTCAAATCACATGTACAACACATTCGCTGCATTTCAAAGCAGAATGTACATTATTGGGACACTATGATTCTTGTCAAAATATGTGTACACTACACATAAATAAAGTTTAGGATAGTAGCTAGTCATTAGGTTCAACTGTACCTCACATTTCCAGACCTTTAAACCATGTAAGAAAGAGATGTCATTCACATAGTTTACTACCAACAATAAGTTCCCATACATGATAGCACTCACTCCACCACAGCTGGAGGACCTGGGACACAGTCAACATTGCATAAGGCTACAAATCCCCATGTGCACATTATCTGTGTCTTGGTTTGTAACCAGAAACCAACATCATCATAACCACCAGCTATGTAAAACATGGAATAGTGGAAGTGCAGAAAGGCTCAGCACACACAGTAGAAATTGAATGTGTGACTCAGGATGATGAGTTAGGCGAAGACCACACACATATATGTCCATTATAAATCATACAACATTAGGTCTGCCATGTGTGGAGATTCAAGTTTGTCAATCCAACACATCAAACACATATCCAACCTAAACCATTACAAGACCTTTTAGATAATTGATGTTCACATTGTCTAACAGATTTTTAAATACCCACCATTAGACCTCCCACCTAAATCCATGTCATCCAATATGTCCATCCATGAAACTGTTAGCCTTCTCCTATAGTACACCATCACCAGTGCCATATACTGGATCAATATAATATCTCTGCTAATTGCACAGCAAACTACATGTAGAACCCAAAAATGTTGTGTCACATCATAAAGAACATTAATACTTCACATTCAGATTAGAAACAGTGGCAGAACTTGTGTATCAAACAAAAGGTATTTATTTTGAGAAATAACACACCTAAATGGTAAAACTTATCAGGCCATTTGCCAGTCCACATATCTGATGGTGGGGGCAAGTGCCAATTAGGACTGCCACCTAACTTGCCTACTGAACACTGCGAGGTTAATCTCCCCAGGAAGGGGCATCTAGTTGGCATGCCAGGCACCTCGAGAATCTCAATTGGGAGGAGGGGGGCTTGGGTTTAGGAAGGGAGGGCTTTGCCCTGGGAGTTATTTTCTTGGGTTTGGGATGGGTCTTTGATCTTCTCCTCCTTCTGGGAGTGGATCTGGGGGGAGTGGTACATGAGGTATAAGAGATGAGGGTGGCAATGGACAAAATGGGCCTAGGTCGAGGTGGGAGGGAGATGTCCAACAGGGCAAAGAAGTATGGGTGATGGGTAAAGGGTGTGGGATAATCATAGGTGGGGTCAGATTGGGAGGCAGAGGGAGTGGAAGTGTCTGGTGTAGGTGGTTCTGATATGGGTGCAGTAGTGCTGGTTTGTCTGATGGTGGGTGGTGATGATGGGTGTGCGGGTGCAGGTGTGTGGTGTGTGGTGAATGACAAGCTGTGGGGGGACAGTGCAGCTGGTGTTGGTACGCTCCCTGGGACAATGCTGGTGGGGTCAGTGGGGGTGTAGGATAAGAGTGTGTGAAGCATGGATGTGTGTTTGCTATGTGTAGGCTATGTGTATGTGTGTATGTGTGTGTGCTGCATGTGTCTGTTTGGATGGGTGCATGCACAGTTGTGTATGTGCTTGGGACAGGTAGAGAAATAGGGTCTTGCGATGGGAATGGGCTAGAGATAGGATATGGGGCAGAAAGCTGGGGTGGGTGTATGGCTCCGTTAATGAGGAGACCAGAGCCTGAAACAATCCCTGTAGGGCACACATACCACTGTGTATTCCAACCAGGTAGGCAACCATCTGAATCCGTTGGTGCCCAGACCCTGAATGGTATTCAACAGGGCAGTGTGCCCAACAGAGTTCTGTCTCAGTAGGTCAATAGCCTCCTCAATAAGAGCAGCTGGGGGCACAGGGGCTGAGGTGGTTTGGGCAGAGGAAGTAGCTTCCATCTTAGGGTAGCGGCCCAGGGCAACAAGGTAGGGAGCAGCATGGAGGGCAGCGATGGAACAGGGCGGCAGACAATGATGGCATAGCACCAGGATGGGTGGGATACGCCACCACCAAAGAGTGACCACTGGAGTCCAACTCTGTAGATGATGACGTGGAGTCAGGGCCTTCCGGGGAAGTCTTCTCACCCTCTTGGCCACTGGGTCCATCCGTATCGGTGTCACGACCGGACCCATTTGAGCCAACTGCTTCCCTAAAAACCTGGACCCTGTCTCCTCTGCTTGCCTGGGTCGATGCTGGAATGACATATTAGCTTGGTTAAATCCAACAGCAGGGACACCCAGGAGTAACAGCTCAGTACACATAACAGAACAAATGTGCAATCATCACACCACTCACTAGGATGACTAAATGGACTACAACATTAGCAGTTGCGCATTCATGTATGTAACACAAGTTCTCAAGAGTTGCACAAAATGATGTCTGGACTACAGTCTACCACCATTGCATGAGTCACCTTGTCACAACTCAATCCTCATGTATGTTGAAGGATATGACATAACCCTGTATAGTTAGCCCCTTTTTACATATTACAGTGACCAGGTGACATCAACTAGCATTCCCATGCTTAGGTAGTCCAACCCATTTCAAAAAGGACCTGCTACAGCCACTATTCATTTCTGGAAACCCACTTCCCTATGCACTGAAGTGAACCTGATACAGACATCTCTCAGCAAGATATGTAGTACCAAGGAGCATGTGTCAAAGGAAGCGCCCAGTCCACACTGTTCCCATGGCTGCATTTATTTTCATCATATGTTCTCTGTCACAACACTCTCAAATTATGTTTGAAAGCCTAATTTTGCTAGGTATCATAAGTTTCACACCAAAGTAGCCTGAAGACAATGTGACTCAATTTTGGTTGAGATATCATCACACATATCTGTATGACCTGGCCCCACCTAGGTCTAGGGCCATACCCAATCCAGATTGTAGTACTTACCACTACCAGTCGCCTATCACATATTGCATAGCTATTACAACAGCTAAGTTTGATGAGACTCAGGTAATGACCTGTCCATGTTGAGAATCTAACACTTGTAGACAATAGGGAAGGAACATCACTGTACCTCAATATATCACTCTTTCTGTATTTCCAATGCATAACTGAGTGCACACACTCACATATGATCTCAACAAGTCTGATTTACACTACGTGCAGCATGTCAGCAGCCAGTCACTGTTCCTCCACCACTCCACATGTGCATGTCACATTAATGTCTATAGACACCTCACTAGCATTGAACCTCACATTGTGAGTTAGTACTGTCGGTCCTTAGACCACGTATATAATTGCCTCAACATTTCCATAAAATGTGTTACAATGAACCATGTAAATGGGTATGTGTGACCCAACCACCCATGTCCACACACCCCTGTCTGTGATGAGACATGACATGTTTGCACATCAGCAGTCATAAAAGCCCTTGACACATTCAAATGATATGGACACAGATTTCAAACTCTGTAGAGCCATATATCTTGTAGCAAACACTTGTGCATATGATAGTTCAACATGGATATGTTATCAATGCCAACCAGACCTACACATGCAATAACTCTTCAATAGGGTTTAGCATTAGTCAAGCTCCAAGTTGATGTGGTTGCAGTTGCCTGTAACTATAAAAAATGTGGTTAATTTTGAATCAGAATAGGCAGTACAATACTCACCCCCTCCTACCTGCTATTGGGCCCTCAACTGCCCATCAAGCTCTGTGTAGGCCACCGCCAGGATTAGTCCGGGATTCAGCCCATTAGGGGAGTCAGTATCCGGGGTGTGATCCTACCACGCTGTAAGGACTTCCCAAACTGGACCTCTGCGATGTTACAGGTCCAGCGTCTCAGGTCCTCCCACCTCTTCATGCAGTGGATGCTGCGCCGGTGATAGACCCCTAGGCACCGCACTCTCTGGCCAAAGGCTTTCCAATGTCTCAGCTTTTGATGGGCATTGACCTGGATGGATGCAGTAGATGACGAGATTGACTGGACATGCTAGATAAAGGTCATCTGTGTAGACACCTCGCATGTTCAAGTAGAACTTGACAAGATCCCAAATGTGTAAAATCACATTAAGACCATGCACACTGACATGATGAATAATTACACTAGTCATCTGACGACTACACCAAACTCAGTTTTTGTTGTCTATGGCTGATGCCAGCCTAACAACAACATTTAGGCCAGGATCACAGCACATGTACTGTTAATGTGGACAAGTTGTACCACTACACACCATTGTGAGCACATGACAGATGAGGTAAATCTGCATCACTGTACAGACACTTTCACAGGCATACGTGTGACCCAATGCATGCTGTACACAACATAACTGTTAGCACTAACTATGATGCATCCCAAAATCTTGAGTCAACATGGAAAGTCTGGCATGTGGCACGCTTTGTGCTCACAATCTGCTAATCAGTTGTCATGTCTACAACTCAATGTAAAGATGTAGTACAATTGATTGAGCATGGTAGCAAAGGATACCCAATTAGCAATTTCTGGTACTTTCACAGGGATGACATCAGCATACCATTGTACAAACGGTCTGGTTGCTTCATCTGACACACCTGGTGATGCAGTGATGGTTCTCACTGCACTGCTCACCAACCATCTGCTCAGTACATGTGCCGAGAGAACAGATACTCTGCCCAATTTGAGCACAAATCATGGGCCTTTTAAATTATACTTGTGGTAGTGAAGGGCCTCTCCTAAGGTAGTGCTACACATTGAAATGAGGTAAAATGGGAAGTACACTCAGGTCTGTGGCTCCTGTCAGGTACACTATTATAGGTGGCTATGTCGAGATGTCTTAGGACAACAAATTGTTCTTGAACACTATTTAGGACTCTATCTCTGGATCAGCAGATCTCCTGGGAGAGGACACTGTGCTGCAGTGCTATGTCACATTGATCTTGGCTTAATATTGGGCCACAGTGGGTAGAAATCATTGGCAAGCTTGGCTGTCTGCAGGTTTACAATTGCGATCCCACATTAACATCAAGTTCGCAAGTTGTGCATAGATTAGTATATATACATATATATATATATAAATATATATTCACTGAAAAAACCATAGGTTTCAGGCACGTTATAGTTAGAAATTAGCATTTAAAAAACCTTAGAAATTCACTGAAAAAACCATAGGTTTCAGGGACGTTATAGTTAGTTGGACATTTTACTCGTACAAAACCATAGAAATTCCCCCGTTATAGTTAGTTCAGCTAACTATAACTCACGCCCCCGCAATGCACTGCTGATGATGTCACATATTACATCATTCATGACATGGTCAGTGACATCACTGATGACATCACTGATGACATCTCAAATGACATCACTGATGACATCACTGATGACATCATCCACGTCAAAATCTGATGCACCTCCTCACACTCTAATATAACCTTTGATACACACACTGTAAAATACAGACTACCATTCTCGAAACCATCGACACACCAATACCAGTTACTAAATACGCACTCACTGATTCCTAGGTCTACACACACATCCACTCATTCACCCATACAATCACTCATACATACAGTCACTCATCAATACAACACTATCATATGCACTCATACACCTATACAGACACTCACACACCGCCAATCATCCATGGAGTTACTCACACACCTAGTCAGTCATGCAAAGAATCAATCACACTCCCATTTCCTCACCTATATAGTTATACACACACCACCTCACTTATTCAAACATATACTAACACATACTTACTCTCTTATACAATCACTGATACGAGTACACACTCATCCATACAGCCACTCTCACAGTCACTGACTCTCACGTATAGTCATTTATATACTCCAAGTCTCACATACACTGCCTTTTACATATGTAGTTACTTGGACATGTACCACTGAGACATCCAATCTCTCACCAACACACCCATACACACACTCACCCGCCAATACAGCTGTTTCCACATGCACTCTTGAACCCATACACCCAGTGAATCAATCACTCACACATCCATGCACAGAGTCACACACCTCCCACCCACACACACACACACTCAGTCTCCCATACAAATACTTAGGCAACCAATGAATAACCCATATAGACACTCATGTAGCTACTGACCAACACATGCAGCAGCTTACACAACAACAGACATACTGATACACACATTCAGACAGTTTAGTCACTAACCCATGGATTCAGTTAGACACCTTTAATCACTCACTTATACAGTCAGTCACGCACATACTAAATCCTCCATCCAGACAATTATACACCCACTCATTCTCCAATACACCTTGGCATATATATAAAACATATTTAAACTTTAGAGAAACACACAGTCACTGGTTGATGTCATCAGTGATGTCATTTGAGATGTCATCAGTGATGTCATCAGTGATGTCACTGACCATGTCATGAATGATGTAATATGTGACATCATCAGCAGTGCATTGCGGGGGCGCGAGTTATAGTTAGCTGAACTAACTATAATGGGGGAATTTCTATGGTTTTGTACGAGTGAAATGTCCAACTAACTATAACGTACCTGAAACCTATGGTTTTTTCAGTGAATTTCTAAGGTTTTTAAATGCTAATTTCTAACTATAACGTGCCTGAAACCTATGGTTTTTTCAGTGAATTTCTAAGGTTTTTTAAATGCTAATTTCTAACTATAACGTGCCTGAAACCTATGGTTTTTTCAGTGAATTTCAATGGTTTTTTAAATGCTAATTTCTAACTATAACGTGCCTGAAACCTATGGTTTTTTCAGTGAATTTCAATGGTTTTTTAAATGCTAATTTCTAACTATGCCTACAAAGTTAGGACATGTGAAGAAAGAGGAAGAAAAGCGCAGCAAGAAGCAAGACAAATGCAGAAAGAGGCAACAGAAGTCCAGAAAGACGAAGAAAAGTGCAGGAAGAAGCAAGAGATGTGCAGAAAGAACCAACAGAGGCGCAGAAAGTCCTCCTGTGCCCCAACTTTTTAGTGACGGGTACTGGTGGTAACTGACTCTGACTAACCAGGACCGGAGCCAGTGCTATGCTAAAAGACACTTAGAATACAGTGAAAACACCTACATACACTAGGGAACACTATGCGTTGGGGTACCCCTGTAATGAGCATGACCTCCTCTGTATTTGCCATGAGTTAGTGCCTGGGTCATTGCATGAGTACATGGGTAGTGACTGGATGATTAGAGTGCTGCAAGGACAGTGCATGGTGATTTTATAACTGCTTGGGTTTTGGCGGAGTGATTGGATAAGTACATGATGCTGGATGGGTGATTTGAGGAGTGCATGGGTAGTGACAGAGGGATTTCTGGAGTGCATGGGTACAATCTGGGTAATTGGAGGAGTGAATCAGTACAGTGTAGGTGGTTAGAGGTCTGCATGGGTAGTGCACAGGGGATTGTAGCAGTGCATGTGTTAGTGCCTGGGTCACTCCATGGGTACATGGGTACTGACTGGAAGAAAAGAGTACTGCAAGGAGAGTGCATGGTGAATTTATAAGTGCCTGGGTTTTGGCGGAGTGATTGGATAAGTACATGGTGTTTGCTGGGTGATTGGAGAAGTGCATGGGTAGTGACAGGGCAATGGCTGGACTGCATGGGTACTGCTCAGGGTATTGTAGGAGTGCATGAGTTAGTGCATGGGTAGTGACTGGATGATTAGAGTGCTGCAAGGAGAGTGCATGGTGAATTTATAAGTGCTTGGGTGTTGGTGGAGTGATTGCATAAGTACACACATGTCACATCAGGCCCCGCCCCCTCCCTTCACCACTGTGCAAACGCGCCCCCTGGCAGGTTTTAATTTGGGGGAATTCCCCTTGAATCCTAACGGTCCCTGGGGGCCAACTAGCCCACCATGTACCTCCAGTAAGCACCACAGAGCTGCGTTGCAGAGAGGTGGTCCGAGGTCACGCCCCTTTTTACACCCCTCTGCAACGCAACTCTGTGGCGCTTACTGGACGTACCTGGTGGGCTAGTTGGCCCCAGGGACCATCAGGATTCAAGGGGACTTAATTCCCCAACTTAAAACGTGCCACAGGGCGCGTTTGCACACTTGTCACATCAGGCCACGCCCCCTCCCTGCACCACTGTGCAAACGCATCCCCTGGTGCGTTGTAAATTGGGGGATTAAGTCCCCTTCAATCCTGAGGGTCCCTGGGGGCCAACTAGCCCACCAGGTACCTCCAGTAAGCGCCACAGAGCTGCATTCCAGAGAGGTGTAAAAAGGGGCGTGGCCTCTGAACACCTCTCTGCAACGCAGCTCCCTGGCACATACTGGAGGTACCTGGTGGGCTAGTTGGCCCCCAGGGACCCTCAGTATTCAAGGGAAATTAATTCCCCCACCTACAACGCGCTAGGGAGTGCGTTTGCTGAGTGCTGCAGTTAGGGGGCGGGGCCTCCGCAGCAATGCTGGCTTTTTTATTTATTTTTTTAGCAAGGGGTGCTGTGTGGCCCCCCTTCTTTTAAATTATTTGGGGCCCTGAAGACCCCATCCCCCAGGGCCTGCTTTTAATTTTTTTTTTTTCTTTTTTTAAACGGGAAGGGTGCCGCGCGGCCCCCTCCCGGGTCCAATTTTGGCCCCGGGGACCCCATCCCCCGGGGCATGGACACATATTTTTAAAAATCTTTTTAAAGGAGGGGGGCTGCGTATCCCCCCTCCTTTGGCCTCAAGTGGCCCCGGGGACCCCATCCCCCAGGGCTGTGCCTCTTTTTTTAAAATCTTTTTTTTTAAATCATTGATGGAGGGGGGCTGCGTGGCCCCCCACCTAGGCCACTCATGGCCCCAGGGACCCCATCCCCCAGGGCCTGGCCTCTTCGTTGGGGACCGTGGGGGGAGCTCCAATTCCCCCACGGTCCTGCCGGCTCCCCGCCTCCTGTGGGAGCCTGCATTGCTTTTCCACACGGGGAGCTGCTAACATGCAGCTCCCCTTGTGGAAAAGCAATGTGGTTTGGATTTTGTAAGAGAGAGCAGGAAACCTGCTCTCACTTACAAAATCCAAACAACAGTTTGCTATGGCAGGGCGAGAGCCGCACGGCTCCCGCACTGCCATAGCAAACAGCAGTGTCCCAGGGGTGAGCACCCCGGGACACTGCAGGAGCCGGCCCTGGGGGGTGGCGGTCCCCAGGGCCATCAAGGGCTCCAGGAGGGGGGCCGCATGGCCCCCCTCCCATCGTGTGCACATCCCCAGGGAGGTGGTGGTCCCCGGGGCTCGGGAGTCCGTAACGGACCCCCACATTTGCATGTTAGTGCCCCGGGGAGGTGGCGGTCCCCGGGGTGTGTGGGGGGCTCGATCACCCCACACAGGTTTCTTCATTTCTTTAAAAAGCCCCGGGGGTGGTGGTCCCCGGGGCAGCGGGGGGGCCGTTTGCCCACGCAAATAATTAATAAAAGCTCTGGGGGGTGGCGGTCCCCGGGGCTTGTGGGGGCCTTGGAGGCCCCCCACACATTTAAAAATTAGCCATGGGGGTGGCGGTCCCCGGGGCTGTGGGGGCTGCGTGCCCCCGCAACTCATAAATCAAGCCCCGGGAGGTGGCAGTCCCTGGGGCAGTGTGGGGATTGGGCCCCTCACACATTTTTTCAGTGCCCCGGGACCTGGCCCACCCGGGGCTTCAATACAACGAGCGCGGAGGCCTCGCTTTGTTTTTTTATTTCTCGGCCGGATTCGCGACCCCAGCGCGAATTCGGCCGATTTAAAAAAGAAAATGCTTTTTTTGGCCCTGGGGGTCCTTGTGGGACCCCCTGAGCAGGCCTAGGGGGTCAGGGTGTTTCTACCCTGCCCCTTTTCTTGTTTTTCGTGTTTGTTTCACTGTTTTCTTGTGACTCGGTTGTACCTATGGTACCCCCCTGCATTGTCATGGACATGTTGGCAGGCACCTCGCGGTGCCTGTCACCTTGTGCATGATGATGCACACAGTGCATTCCCAGCATTGTGGCGGGCGGTGCTGTGCGCACCGCCCGCCACAATGCTGGGAATGCCCGTCATCCTAATAGGCCCCTAGGTTCTAACTATAACTACCTACTGGTGACCACCAGTAGGTAATATATATATATATATATATATATATATATATATGTATATATATATATATATATATATATATATATATTATCTACTAGCCGTCGCCAGTAGATAGTTATAGTTAGGACCTATTTTCCATAGGAAATCCACACCATTCTATTTGAAATAACTTTGACGCCGGTTGACGAATCTTCGCAAAATTTTCAAAACTTATGGCCCACTCCGGTCCGCTCCTATCCTGAAAGTTTTGGGGTGATTCGCCAAGCGGGGGCCGGGAAAAAAGGGGGGTCCCAAAAAGTGTTTTCCCCATGCAATTTTCCATAGGAACCTTTCATCGCAGCTACAGCCCGAACTGCTGAACGGAATTACACAAAAGCTGGCAAAAAGGTAGCCCTTGGTTCAGAGTTGTGCCTTTTGCTTAAATGGTGTAAATCCGTTCAGTAGTTCCTGAGAAATTTGAAAAAGAAAACACATATATATCTGGGCGGAGCCTAACCACACATGTCATCGTGAGATCTGATTGGCTGTCAGCACTTCATCCTGGAATTGCTGGCAGCCATCTTGGGACCAATATAAATGATAGTACCCCATTGAAATGCATTGTAGTGAATCAAAGATTTTGAGGGTTACCAAAAGGAGAACTATAAAGGGTGATAACAGACTTTAGTTACATTAGAATTCATTTGTTGATGGTACCATACTAATTTCAGGAATTGTGGTGTGTTCTAAGGTGATTTTACCCTGTGAAAAACCTTCTGCTGGGATATCATGAATCATGTTTGAGAGAAAACTATTTTCACATGCTTGTCCCATACAGTTTTGGAAGGTGCTCCAGAAGCTAAAATGAGAGCATATTTTCTGTAAATTCACATTATCTTTCTCAGTCATGTGAGAATGAAGTCTGACATTCTCAGTAAAACATGTACATCCAACAAGGGCAGAGACTGTCAGTTGATTCCTTTGTGTTCTACTGCAGCTTCCCAGAGTGCTCTAAAGAACAACTAGAGTGCTAACAGCCTTACTTATGACAAAAGTATGGCACACCTGAAGCCATCTTGATTGGAATAAACTGGTAACACTTAAAACATTTAATTTAAAAAGGAACAAAATGATGGGGTTCATTTTGTCATAAAAATTATGGTTAGTGCTGTAGAAATAAAAATTAGGACATGTTTCAAGTGTGATCTCAAATATCTTCCGGTTATATTTCAACAGGAGCAGCCTGTCAGTTGATGCCTTTGTGTTCTACTGCAGCTTCCCAGAGTGTTCTAAAGAACAACTAGAGCGCTAACATTCTTACTTATGACAAAATTATGGCACACCTAGCATAACAGGTGTATTTGTAAAGCGCACGATTACCCGTAGGTGTCCTGGCGCTGAATAACAGATGTTTATTGTTACCCAACTCAATGGTACTCATTTTATCGACCTCAGACGGATGAAAGGCTGAGTGGACCCACCGGGATTTGAACCTGTGACCATGAGGGCAAACACAGGCCCCTGCAGTGTCTGCTTTAGTCCACTGAGCCACCAGACCCTGAAGCTATCTTGATTGGAATAAACTGTAACTCTTAAAAAATTTAATTTAAAAAGGAACAAAATGAGGGGGTTCATTTTGTCATAGAAATTATGGTTAGTGCTGTAGAAAGAAAAATTACAACATGTTTTAAGTGAGATCTGAAATATCTTCCTGTTATATTTCAACAGGAGCAGCCTGTCAGTTGATGCCTTTGTGTTCTACTGCAGCTTCCCAGAGTGTTCTAAAGAACAACTAGAGCGCTAACAGTCTTACTTATGACAAAAGTATGGCACACCTGAAGCCATCTTGATTGGAATAAACTGGTAACAGTTAAAACATTTAATTAAAAAGGAACAAAATGAGGGGGTTCATTTTGCCATAGAAATTATGGTTAGTGCTGCAGAAAGAAAATTTAGGGCATGTTTTAAGTGAGATCTCAAATCCTCTTCTATTTCATTAGAAAATTCTGACATGTAGACTGAAACAATCACTTTCAATACCAGCAGTAGACTTCCAGTTAACTCCCTGGTGAGCAGTAGCTTTACTACAGTGATCTAATGAACAACTAGAGTGCTAACATTCTGAATTTATGGCAAATGTGTGACACATCTGAATGCCTTCTTGATGGAATCAAAGTAAAAAACTGAAAGCATTTCCTACTGAGGAGACTGCAGTAAATGACGAAATTAGGAAACTTCATAACAAATAAGTCTCCCAAGATGGCCACCAGAGGAAAAAGAGCCCAAATGTAGCACAAATATCACCCAGATGTAGCCCACATATAGCCCAATGACAGAAGTGTGCAAAACACTTTTTATTTTTAGTTTTTCTGCAGTTTTATATAGTGCAAACTGGTCAGGTATTGGTGCGTTACATCTTACTTGGACCCCTTATTGCGTATTTTGCACACAGTACATGAGATTGATCTTGCGAAACATTGAACTTTACGATTCTGTTAACCTGAAGTTGCTCTGAACCGGGCTTTGTAACACCCGTTTTTACCTACTGGTTTTAATTAATTCTCACTGTATTGTATTAGGAAAGAGGATTTACTGTTTTTATGTACACTTTTATGATCTATGTTTCTAAATCAGATCAAATAAAGTTTAATGAATTCTATGGCAGGACGGAGGCGAGGATTATGCACTAACATAAACCCTAAAACACTAACCCCAGCACAACCCCCTACACTACACAAACACCACTGCACTACCCTAAACCCTAAAACACTACCCCCAGCACGACTCCCTACACTACCCAAACACCACTGCACTACCCTAAACCATAAAACACTACCCCCAGCATGACCCCCTACACTACACAAACACCACTGCACTACCCTAAACCCTAAAACACTACCACCAGCATGATCCCCTACACTACTCAAACACCACTGCACTACCCTAAACCCTAAAACACTACCCAAGCATGACCCCCTACACTACCCATACACCACTGCACTACCCTAAACCCTAAAACACTACCCCCAGCACGACACCCTACACTACTGCACTACCCTAAACCCTAAAACACTACCCCCAGCATGACCCCCTACACTACCCAAACACCACTGCACTACCCTAAACCCTAAAACACTACCCCCAGCACAACCCCCTACACCATCCAAACACCACTGCACTACCCTAAACCCTAGAAAAGAATCCCCCACCCCATGCCCAATCCCCCTTACCTCTCACTCCTCATGGTTCCTCTCTCCTCGTGGTTCCTGCTTCACGTCATCTCTGAGGGGCGGTGCACGTCGTTGTGAGGAAACGGAACAGCCTCTGTTTCCTTACAAAGACATGGATCGTCTACATGTTTTTTAGAACGCATGGTCATTTACCATACATACCTTTACAACAAAATTTGTTGTAAAGGCATGCATGGTAAATGACCATGCGTTCTAAAAAAATGCGTAGTAATGACTTTGTGATGTACAACGCATGCGTGGTAATGCATGCGTTGTAATGGTATGGCAAAGTAAAAAAGTCGTTGTAACGGATGTTTACCGATCGAAGCTGGCCCATGTTCTTCAGTGAGATGTTTATTTGATTAATTAGGAGGAAGGAATGTGTTTTTTTTACCGAAAAGTGCATTCCCGGCTGTTGTATTGTGAAAGTGTCCGCGTGGCCTGGTTTCACTTCCGGTGAGAGAGTGGAAGAGTCTGTTTGGATCTAAAGGAGTTCTGTTGTTGGATGCGGCCGGCGCGACATGTCATCAGAAAACATAGCTAATGGAAAGCGTCCTCCCTGAAGTGTGGAGCAGTGCCATGAGAGGTCAACGAGTGTGTGTCCCACCGCAGTATGACCGTACCGCGTGACCCATGTGCCGCCTCCAGGATACGGGAGGCAGAAGCAGCATCGCAGGTCCTCTTGAAGACCGTTGTAGCACTAATTCTACATTTTGGTACTAGGGCATTTTAACTTCGTTGTTCCTGCCAGATACAAAGAGAAGATCCTGTGTTATTCAGTGCCCTCGTTACCTTTTTTGTGGGTTGTGGTTCTTGTCACTTCGCTGCCCCGCCGGTGCACACGACTGGGCACCCCACCTCGTGTGCCAGCTGCAGGGCCTCTGCCCTCGGATCACTGGTTTCGGTTTCTGGAGTGGCAACATAAACAGTTGCTCCCAAAGGACTAGCCTGAACACTTAGGTGAATATCCCCTGCACCAGCATTCCACGGAAATTCTTTCCTAGCTCTCCCACGTCAACGAGCACGGCTCCGCTCGCGACACCGTATGACGTCATCGGAGCCATAAGAGGACCTCGTCGGCGTGCTGACGTCAGTTCCACCCATTTTTTCCGTGCCACCGAGGCAAACAGGGGACAGAGACATTTTCACATGTATACATAGTATAATAAATATATATATATTCACTGAAAAAAACATAGGTTTCAGGCACGTTATAGTTAGAAATTAGCATTTAAAAAACCTTAGAAATTCACTGAAAAAACCATAGGTTTCAGGCACGTTATAGTTAGAAATTAGCATTTAAAAAACCTTAGAAATTCACTGAAAAAACCATAGGTTTCAGGGGCGTTATAGTTAGTTGGACATTTCACTCGTACAAAACCATAGAAATTCCCCCGTTATAGTTAGTTCTGCTAACTATAACTCGCGCGCCCACAATGCACTGCTGATGACGTCACATATTACATCACTCATGACATGGTCAGTGACATCACTCATGACATCACTGATGACATCTCAAATGACATCACTGATGACATCACTGATGACATCATCCAGTGAATGTGTGTTTTTCTGAAAATTAAATATGTTTTATATATGTATATCTCAAGGTCGATGGAAGAATAAATGGGTATATAAGTGTCTAAATGGATGAATTTTTTTTGTAAAATTGATACATGGGTTAGTGAGTAATGTTTAAATATGAAAATATCTGTATCAGTCTCTCACTTTGTGTATAAGTGGCTGCATGGGTTGGTGAGTAGCTACATGAGTGTCTATATGGGTTATTAGTTGGTTTTTGAGTATCAGTATGAGTGTCTGAGTGTCTGTATGGTTCGGTGGGGGTATTACTTAGTGCATAGATGCATGAATGAGTGACTCACTGTTTGTATGTGTTGAAGACAGCATGTGTGCAGGACTGTATAGGTGGATGAGAATGTGTATGGGTGTGTTAGTGAGTGAATGACTGTCTCAATAGTGTCTTTATGAGTAACTACATATGTTTTAAACTAGTATATGTGAGTATTGGTGTATATAAGTGAGTATATGTGAGAGATTGGAAGAGTTCCTGTACAAATAAGTAGGTGTTTCTATAAGTGATTGTTTAAGAGAGTAAGTATGTGTAAGTTTCTGTAGAAGTAAGTGTGGTAGTGTGTGTATAACTGTATATGCAAGTAAATGGATGTTTGATACATTGTTTGCATGTGTGACTATGTGTGTGAGTAACTCTATGGATGAGTGGCGGTGTGTAACAGGATGTATAGGTGTATGAGTACATATGATGAGTGAGTACATGTATGAGTGACTGTATAGGGACTGTTGGTGAATGAGTGGATGTGTGTGTAGATCTTGGAATTACTGAATAGGTGTGTTGTAACTGGTATTGGTATGTCCATTGTTTTGAAAATGTTAGTTTGTATTTTTGATGTGTGTATCAAAGGTTATATTAGGGTGAGAGGAGGTCTGCCACTCTATCACAAGGATGATGTCATCAGTGATGTCATCAGTGATGTCATTTGAGATGTCATCAGTGATGTCATGAGTAATGTCACTGACCATGTCATGAGTGATGTAATATGTGACGTCATCAGCAGTGCATTGCAGGCGCGCAAGTTATAGTTAGCTGAACTAACTATAACGGGGGAATTTCTATAATTTTGTACGAGTGAAATGTCCAACTAATTATAACGCCCCTGAAACCTATGGTTTTTTAAGTTGGGAGATTAAGTCCCCTTGAATCCTGACGGTCCCTGGGGTCCAACTAGCCCACCAGGTACCTCCAGTAAGCGCCACAGAGCTGGGTTGCAGAGAGGTGTAAAAAGGGGCATGGCCTGGACCACCTCTCTGCAACGCAGCTCCCTGGCGCATACTGGAGGTTCCTGGTGGGCTAGTTGGCCCCCAGGCACCCTCAGTATTCAAGGGGAATTAATTCCCCAACTTTAAACGCGCCAGGGAGGGGGCCAGCTCTTTTTTTTTTAAGAAGGGGGGCTGTGTGGCCCCCCTTCTCTTGCCTTTTTTTGTGCCCTGGGGTCCCCATCCCCCAGGGCCTGGCCCCCTTTTCTTTAAATAAAAAAATGTAAATGGGAGGGGGGCCGATTCTGGCCGATTCTGGCCCCGGGGACCCCATCCCCCGGGGCATGGCCAAACATATTCTTTTTTATAGGAAGGGGGGGCTGCATGGTTCCCCCCCTCCTAAGGCCTCTATTGGCCCCGGGGGCCCGTCTTTATGTATTATTTTTTTGGGGGGGAGAGGGGCCGCGTGGCCCCCCTCCCGGGCCACTTCTGGCCCCAGGGACCCCATCCCCCGGGGCCTGGCCATCCTTTTTGTTTTTGTGTGAGGGGGCCGCGTGGCCCCCCTCCTCAGGCCAAATATGGCCCCGGGGACCCCATCAACCAGGGCCTGGCCTCTCCTTTTAAAAAAAAATATATATATACACAGGGGAGGGGGGGCCGCGTGGCCCCCCTCCCGGGCCACTTCTAGCCTTGGGGACCCCATCCCCTGGGGCAGGCCCTCTCCTTAGGGGACTGTGGGGGGAGCCCCAATGCCCCCACGGTCCCTGCCGGCACCCCGCCTCCTGCGGGAGCCGGCATTGCTTTTCCACACGGGGAGCTGCTGACATGCAGCTCCCCGTGTGGAAAAGCAATGTGGTTTGATTTTTGAAAGCTAGAGCAGGTTTCCTGCTCTCGCTTTCAAAACCCAAACCACAGTTTGCAATGACAGGGCGGGAGCCGCGCGGCTCCCGCCCTGTCATTGCAAACAGCAGTGTCCCGGGGGTGGGCACCCCAGGACACTGCAGGAGCTGGCCCTGGGGAGTGGTGGTCCCCAGGGCCATCACTGGCTCCAGGAGGGGGGCCGCGCGGCCCCCCTCCCAACATAATGCAAAGCCCCGGGGAGTGGTGGTCCCCGGGGCTCGGGGGTCCGTTACGGACCCCCAAATTTAAATATGAGTGCCCGGGGAGGTGGCGGTATATATATTTTTTTTTAAAAAAGAAGCCCCGGCAGTGTGCCCCCCCTGCGATTATAATTGATGAAAGCCCCGGGGGGTGGCAGTCCCCAGGGCTTGGGGGGGCCTTAGAGGCCCCCCAACTCTAAAAAAACAAGCCCCGGGGGGTGGCGGGCCCCACGGGCAGTGTGGGGGGAATTGAGGCCCCCCCACACATTATTTTACTGCCCCCGGGACCTGGGCCACCCGGGGGCTTCAATTAAACGAAGCGCGGGAGCCCATGCTTTGTTTTTTTTTTATTTTCACGGCCCGATTTGTGCACCCAGCGCAAATTCGGCCTATTTTTTTTTTTTTTTAAATGCTTTTTTGGGACCCCCTGAGCAGGCCTAGGGGGTCAGGGTGTATCTACCCTGCCCCCTTTTCTTGTTTTGCACCTTAGTTTTTCTGTTTTCTTGTGCTTCGGTGACCGAGGCACAAGATGGCTGCCAACACTTCCTGGTTTGGATTGTTGACAGCCAATTAGCATGAAGCTCGTGATCGGGAGGGTGCGCGGATCCACCACGGCCATAGATACCGAAACTTTTATTTTTTGAATTTCTCAGGAACTACTGAACGGATTTACACCATTTAAAAAAAAGGGCGCATTCTGTACCAAGCACTACCTTTTTGCCAAATTTGGTGTAATTCCGTTCAGCAGTTTTGGCTGTAACCGTGTCTAAGGTTTCCTATGGGAAATTGATTTTTTGACCACTATTTTTTTATTTTCTCCGCAACTACTGAACGTATTTACACCATTTAAAAAAAGGGCGCTTTCTGAACCAAGCACTACCTTTTTGCCAAATTTGGTGTAATTCTGTTCAGCAATTCGGGCTGTAGCCGTGTCTAAAGTTTCCTATGGGAATTAACATGGAGAAAACACGTTTTGGGACCCCCCTTTTTTCTCTGCCCCCGCTTGCCGTATCACCCCGAAACTTTCAAGATAGGAGCTGACCGGAGCGCCCCACTAGTTTTGAAAATTTCGCGATGATTCGTCATCCTGCGCCAAAGTTATTGTGAAAACAAAAAACGCTTTTCCTATGGAAACTAGGTCCTAACTATAACTAACTACTGGCGACCGCCAGTAGGTAATATATATATATATATATATATATACATACATAGATACATACATACATACATATATACATGCCTCAAGCACAAAAGAAACATCAGAAGGAGAGAGAGACGCAAATGCAACAAAAGCCAAAGGAAGAGGGCAGCAGAACAAGAGGTGGCAGAAGCGCTAACCAATGTAGATCAAACCATCGTCAATCTCACTGATGTGCAGCTCAGTCAAGCGGAGAAACAATTACTGGTTTTGGGCTTAAGTTTTTGTCCTGAGAGCAGTTTTGATTATGGGGAAACCAGGATTGGCGTGTTCAAATTTATCAGGAAGCTTAAACTTACGAAATATTACACCATCAAACGACAATATACCAGAGACTCAAATTTCCAACAGACATTTACTGGTTCCACTAGGGGACTAGCAGCTGGAGATGTGCCATTACTGAAAACCCTTAATTTATTAGGAAGTGAAAGTGACCTCCGGGCACTGGCAGCAAATAGCACCCAAAGTTTGGCCAATATAGAGGATGTCAGCATGTCATCATCATGCCAGAGTCCTTTCAAAGCTCCATCAACGTTCATTCCTAATATGTAGGGGTGGGCGACAAATTCCGTTCCGCTCGCGGAATGTGCGAAATTTCGGCAATTCCGCGTTCCGCGCGGAACGCGGAATTGTCGGAAATTTCGCGATCCGCGGCGGAACGGAATTCGTGGGAGGGCAGGATTCATTCTGGCACGATGCTCCGGTCACAAAAATTAAACCTCAACAGGAAGCACTTACAGATATAAATAAAGCAGGTGCCCGAGTTGAAGATCTTCTGGAGCACGCAGATTCAGGCAAGTTACAACGTTCAGTAATTGCCTTGCTGTCGAGTGATTAAATTATAATGAAAATACTTTTAGTCCTTCAGTACGGTTTCAAAAAATCTGTATTTATCAATGGAAATGCTTAACCAGGGTTTGTTCAACAAGGTAATGCAATAACGTACTCGGCTGTCTTTCACCTACAAAATCATTTTAGCCTTTCCAGTGAGTTAGGGTTCATTTAGGTTATAATTCTCTCCCTGTAGGAAGTTAAATAAAGTACAGTCACAAAACGAAAACGGTGGCATCGTCTTGGGTAAATAATATGCAGGGCAGGATTCATTTTGGCACGATGCTCCGGTCACAAAAATTAAACCTCAACAGGAAGCACTTACAGATATAAATAAAGCAGGTGCCCGAGTTGAAGATCTTCTGGAGCACGCAGATTCAGGCAAGTTACAACGTTCAGTAATTGGCTTGCTGTCGAGTGATTAAAATATAATGAAAATACTTTTAGTCCTTCAGTACGACTTCACTTCAAAGTTCGCACCTGTCCCTTCTTATAGATGTCATCACTGTTGTGTTGACATCCTGCTTTTAAAACGCTCCAGCTTGCTCCCCAGTGTACGTCTTTTAAGGCTCCGCTATGACAACATTTACATTGTCTTCTTATATTTTCTACATAGCGAAAAAATAGTTTATTCATTCAACAAGAATAAATCCTACTCGTTGGGCACGGAATCTCCCGGCTGATACTATTGTAGAGGAATTATGACAGAAAGTCTGCAAACCCGCAGTTCGAGAAAGACCGGCAGGCTCAGCAGCGTACTCCATGCGATCTCGTATTGATCGACTCTAATGAGCGCCGGTAGAGCTGCGGCTAATGGCGGCGCAGCTTCTTTTAAGGGCGAGTGTGGGAGAAGATTATCAACCCAAGGGGTTTGACAGGGGCTGGACTGCCCCCAGCCCTCGGGCCAGCGATGCACTCCAGAGGTCACTGCATCAAATCAGCAAAAAGCGCTCTGCTTCCACTGCTGGAGGAAAGGCAGCAGGCACGAGGCTTCAGCTGCGGCCACGGGCACCTCGAGCGCTTCCCACTCATTTATTTTCATCTCTTTAAAAGCTGCTTGTAGGTGCCAAGGACCACTTTTCAATTAAGAACCTTTCGGTACATTGCGGCGGGTGCCTGTGGTTGTCTTGTAGGACGGGTGTTGTTTTATTGTCTGCGCGCACGTTGTTAGCTCATATAATCGGTGTGTTGTATGACGCACAGTGATGAATCTTCAGTAACGCATTAATCAGCCCAAAAAACGGCAGAAGGCAAGAAATTTCGCGAGCACGCGGAATTCCGCGCGCTCGCGGAGATTTTTTGCAGTTTCGCGGAACTTTGCGTAGCGCAACTACGCAAATTCCGCCCACCCCTGCTAATATGCCGCGTGATGCCATCAACATCTTTCAAGACAGGGTCACCGACGAACTAAAGAAACTTTGTATAGCTACTAGAAAGCATAATAAGGTTTCTCCCAGAAAGAATGCACCGTACTTCCAGCTGATGAAAAAACTGAAAAATAACTCTTCAATTGTTATAAATAAAAGCGATAAAGGAGGTAACATAGTGCTATGGGATAGAAAAGAATACAAGAAGGAGGCCTACAGGCATTTAAATGATCAGGAATGTTACCGGAAAATCCATCAGGCTGAGGCTAAGAAAATCAGCAAAAATTATAAAGATGATCTTAACCAATGGAGAAAAGAAGGACTAATTAGTTAGGATGAACAGGCATTTTTAAACAATGATTATCCGGTAATGCCGACATTGTATTTTTTACCTAAGGTGCATAAAGGGGTTAATCCAGTTCAGGCAGGCCCATAATATCGGCCAGAAAGAGTATTTTCGAAAACACCTCTAGGTACGTTGATCATTATCTTCAAGAGTTCGTAACCTCCCTACCCACTTATATAAAAGATTCCAACGATTTTCTCCAAAAATTAAGCTTGCAAACTTGGTCGAACGACTTTTTGTTTTTAACGTTAGACATCACATCCCTTTACACTAGCATAAGGCATCAAGACGGTTTCAGTGCAGTTGAGTTTTACCTTGCAACAAGACCCATAGAATTATATTCTCACAATAAAGTCCTGCTAAGCATGATCAAATGGTGCCTGCATAACAACTTATTTACATTTGATGGAGCATTATTTCAGCAGCTACAAGGAGTGGCTATGGGGGCATGCTTCTCCCCTAGTTACGCCTGCCTTCACGTGGGCTGGTGGGTGGAGCATGTCCTACGTAGAGAACACCGCAGTTTATGGGAGAAACATGTGGTTAAATGGTGGAGATATATTGACGACATTTTTGTCATCTGGCGAGGGTCGTCTAGTAAAGCCGAAGATTTTGTAAATAAATTGAATGCAAACAACATGAATTTGCAATTCACGGCACACATAGACCAAAGTAGTACTAATTTTTTAGACATCAAGGTACAGGCCTCCGCCGACACATTAAAAACTAGCCTATATCGCAAGCCCACTGCCAGAAACACTTTGCTGCATGCGAAGAGTTTTCATCCGGAACACACCATTACCAGTCTTCCGCACGGCGAGTTCCTCCGCATTCGCAGAGCTTGCAGCACGGAAGTGGATCTCGTATACCATCAACAAGCAGCCAAGCAGAGATTTCTAGAGAGAGGATATAATTCGCTTAAACTCGATGCTGCGATTAAAAAAGCCGATACAAAGGATAGAGTGACTTTATTAAAAGGTGCGAAAGAACAAGACAAAGTTAAACATACACCATTACAGGACAGTGGTGAGGTTATCAGTACAGATACCAGACAATGTAGACTGATCACCACATTCAGTAAACAAGCCCCCGAGATCAAAGCCATAATTAGGAAACAATGGCATGTAGTATAAACAGACAGTACCATAAAAACAGTGCTCCCAGATACACCGACTTTTACTTTCAAAAAAGCATATTCCATGCATAATGATCTGGTTAAAACTAGTCCAGAACGCGACAATAAAACCAGTTGGTTAATTCCGAGAAAAGGTTTTTACAAGTGCAGCACCTGTCGTGCTTGAAAATTTGGAATTAACACCTGTACATACGTCACACCTTTCTCATCCACTCCAACCGAGTTAAAAGGGCACTATACGTGCAGATCAGACTACGCAGTTTATGTTTTAGAATGTAACTGCGGTTATAAATATATAGGAAGCACAAAGTTGCAGGTGCATGTCCGCATACTACAACATTTAAGGGCCATCGTTAATTCCGATCCAGCATACCCGGTGGCCCGACATTTTAAATCTGAGCATGGAAATGATCTTAAATGTTTGCAATACTTCGTGATAGACACAGTTCCATTAGATAGGAGAGGAGGAAACAGAGAGAAAAGGCTACGCCAATTAGAGTCTAAGGGCCCGATTCTGATGCGGGTTGGAAAAGCTTCCCGACCGAGGGCCTGATTCTGATGCGGTTAGGAAGGCCTCCTAACGGCATTTGCTCCTTCCAAATCGGATCGGGAACGTGTCTTCCCGACCGAGGGCCCAATTCTGATGCGGTTAGGAACAAATGTTCCCATTGAAGTCAATGGGAGTTCAACCAAATCGTATCTGGAAGCATCCGGATGCATCCTACTCCGCCGGTCGGACTTTCCCGATCCGAGTGGGTTGGACACCATTTCCCAACCGATTCGGTCGGGAAGCTTTTCCAACCCGCATCAGAATCGGCCCCTCAGTATATCATCGAGCTTGACACTAAGTACCCGCATGGTCTCAACACAGGGGAAGATATGCACAATTTTTTGTAACCCCTGACTCAAATGCCTAAGATCCTACTGTTTTTCCTCCTTCTTGTCACTAAAGTATTGCAAACTTTTCTATTGTGAACCCAAACTTTTTTTTTTTTTTTTTTTATAGTTTGGTAATTATTCTTATATATTGTTATACAACTGTGTTTTCACAAGAAATTGCCATTAAGGCTCATTTTTGTTGCTGTATTTAGTAAAATCGAATACTCGCCAAGTATGGGAAAGCTCTATATTCCAGTATTGGTTCTATTAAGGGTTTTTTTGCCTTATGGGCAATCTTTTTCCTGTGTGTATATAAGATCTGAGCAATCTGTTATTAATCGCACCAATGCAGTCCATCTAGGCAGTTTTTGCTTCGCTTTGTATTTGAATAAGTGACTTTGACAATGGCTGGGTTTGCCCGTCAGCTGGTGTTGTAAATTAATTGACTTTCAGATATCTGATTTAAATACCTTTCCAAGGGGGCTCCTTTGGTTAGGCAATTTATGGCGTGAACAGAGATGGGGGCTATTTTGATATAAAATAATATTTCCTCGTCTCCTCACCGTCTGGGATAAAATGTATTATGTCTACATTTTTTACACGTTTTTTATCACCTAGCACTTTAGATATTTGTATGCACTTTACACACTAGGTTTGCACACTGTGACGACTGATTAGAGCTATTTTGTATGAATTATGACAGTTGATATGGCCATTTGAGTAAGCCTGGGCGTAGTTTGCGTAGTAGCACTTCACGTAGCTACGTGAAGTACAGCTTCAACTACACGTAGCTATGCAAATTGCGTAGTGCGTAGCTGTGTGCTTGACTGCACTGTACAATAATTACCAAACGCATCTTGTACAGTACAAGTTAAGATAAAATAAATATTTCTGTCTTTATATGCTAAAAATGCATATAGTCATTTCACTAAAGTGAAAACAAAAAGTTAACAAGCAGTGAGAGAGGTGATGATTTTGGTATCCTCGCTAACTTAGGGAGAGAACCAAGCAGATGTCTTGAAAACAAAAAGCACATCTTATTGAACGATTCGGTGGTGGTCCCATCCTCTTAGGACCACCCCAAGCACAGTTATTGGCAAAAATACAATCCCAACCAAAGGCCCTGCAAAGCATTATGGAACGAGATTAGCAGTGGGCAGTGAATATTATAGTATCCAATTCCAATATCAAAATAATTCTACAAAGAGCTGCAGTTCCACTAGTCGTTACTAGGTGTCCCTCACGAGTCAAATGCAAAAGCTTCATGAAAGGTTTTCAATACTTTTGCATTTGACTCGTGAGGGACATCTTGTAACGACTAGTGGAACTGCAGCTTGATGTATTAATAATTTCAATGATTTTGCATTTGACTCGTGAGGGACACCTAGTAAAGACTAGTTGAACTGCAGCTCTTTGTAGAATTATTTTGATATTGGACACTATAATATTCACTGCCCACTGCTAATCTCGTCCCATAATGCTTTGCAGGGCCTTTGGTTGGGATTGTATTTTTGCCCATAACTGTGCTTGGGAGTGGTCCTAGGAGGAAGGACCACCATTGAATCGTTCACATGATATGCTTTTTGTGTTCAAGGCATCTGCTTGGTCCTCCCCTAGGTTAGGGGGACTCCAAAATCATCACCTCTCTCATTGCTTGATATTTTATTGTCAAAATTCATTTTTGTGAATTGGTTATATGCTTTTTAGCATAAAAATTGCTTTATCAAAGCATTTGAAGGAGTTTATTATACTCCTGCTACACTACGTTGATTAGCACAGTTATTCACTCTGCTACGTGCAATTTGCGTAGTGCGTAGTAGCACAAACTTTGCATGCTTCGTGAGCGTAGCAAAGTATTATGCCCAGGGTTACATTTGAGGCCAATACCTTTTTGCACTAGAAGTATTTGCACAGACATTGCGAACGAGTATCAACTATTTATATATATCAATATTTATATAATATATATATTTTTTTTTATGTGGCTGTGTTTGTTTAAAAAAATTGTACAGAGTGTAATTATTGTCAATGTACAGACTACGTTTGGTGTTTTGAGCATTTGTGCTATGACATTCTTTATCATAGCTATATGAGATTATCCAGTGCATTTTCACCATCAAATTGAAATGTGTTTTTACACAAGTGTCTATACATGATTGAAGGATATATAATAATTTGTTCAGCTTATATTTTCCGATCTGTACTATATAATCATGCCGCATGTTTAAAGATTTTGTCTAGCTCTATTATCATTGTAGTCACAAGCTTGATCAGGTGATGGACGTATCACCAATAAAAACTCTACATGTACGTAATGCGGTCATGTGACCAAGGGCTAAGTGGCCCGAAACGCGTCATGAAGGCGCTTTGCACGCAACTTAAATAATTTAATAAAAAGAAAATCTGGCACCAACTTAAGAAGTTGTCTGTACCTGTTTTTGTGCGTCCAGGGCACAAGGGAGCGTAATTACATATATATATATATATATATGTAAGAATCCCTCAGTCAGTCAACGGAAGGCAGAGTCGCACTCATGATAGTTAAAGAGAAAAACGATTTATTGACTGACGCGTTTCAACCTCAAGGTCTTTGTCAAAGTCACTTCCTGACCCGGAAGTGGCTGCATTTAAGTGCTCACACAAAGAAATTTCCCTTCAACATGAATGCATAGACATAAAAGACAATACAACATTGCTGAGGTCTGTTCATATCAGAAGACAGACTAGGATCACGTTTAAAACACATAATTGTGACAAACAGAATTATAATTCATAACTGTTAAGACAAACTGTGTCACGTGAAAGCTCAACAAATTATAAATAAAATAAGATTTTAATAAATAATGATGAAGACAATAATCATAAATCAAACAGTAGTGGGATGCGGACAAATAAAGTTCATGGCGCTCTCACTAAGCCTCACTGCGCAAGTGCGCTTACATCTAAAAGGTAACAAGAGGCTAGCGTGGCTTTCAAAGAATTGCACAGTCAAAGTACCAAGTGGCATTAAAGGCCATAATATTTGAAATGGTCTTGCATACAGACCGCCAGATCCCACAGATCAAGATAGGGAAAAATCAATAAACATAGAGAAAAGATATGATAAAATAAAAACAAAACCTTTTTAACCAAAATAGGAAAAGAGCACTAGTAATACCCCACCCCGGGTGCTGTACAGGGAAAGAGTGGGAAGGGTGAAACCACTAGTTCAAGCAGCCGCTTGAAGCTGGGTGACAGTGCGGCTGTGCCGCCGGTGTATAAATTTGGACGGAGCAGCCCAAGAGTGGAAATGAAACACATTGAAGATAGGGGAGGCGTGGGGGAAGGTAAAAGGGGAACGGAGGTTTTAGATAAGGGCAGATGGTGCACTGGATAGATGTTTTCCTCCATGTTAATCACGGGTAGAATGGTCACTAACAGGCCAAGATGGTGATATGGCCTCCATGGAAATAACCATTTGTCACAAAAACAAGTGAAAGGTTGAGGAAAGATAGCAACATATACAGTGTCCTAAAGGAGTTGCAAGGGCACCACTTTTATATAGCATCTCTTCTACCCTAGGTGGACATGAAGGTCTTCCTCGCAGTTGAGGCCTCCGGGACTCTTACTCTGCAGATGGATGATATAATCCGATTCCAGGCGCCTGAGGTTTCGTTCACGATCACCTCCTCGGGGGTGTGGTGGAATCCTGTCAATTCCAAAAAAGGATAGTTTAGAACTGATGTCACTTACATCCCCATGTTCCAATGCACAATGCTTAGCCACTGTGTAGGACAGATCCCTGTTCCTAACTGCGCGCAGGTGCTCAAGAATACGCTTCTTCACGGGAAAGATGGTGCTGCCGACATAACGCAAGCCGCACACACAAACAATGACATACACAACAAATTCAGTGTTGCAGTTGATAAATTGCAATATTTTCTCATTACCGCCAACTGGTAGTTGATACTTTTTGACATTGCGACTATTGCAACAGGCCTTACACCAGCCACACTTATGAAAGCCGGGAAGTTCCTTGAGCCATGAGCCCGAGCTGCTGCCCCTGTGTGTTAAATGGCTATGTACCAGAGTGTCTTGTAAGGATTTACTCTTGCGATATGTGATGTGTGGCCTCGGGCTGACCAATTTGCCTATGACAACATCCTGCCTGACTAAGTGCCAGTGTTTGTTGACTATTTTGTGTAGGGCTTGCGAAGCAGTAGAGAAAGTGGTGATAAGCCTCACTTCCTGTTTGTTCTGGCTGCTAGTCTTAGGGACCAAAAGGCTATTTCTGTCCCTCCCTGCGGCCTTCTCAATAGCTATTTTGATGGTTTTGCCAGAGTAGCCTCGTGCTTTAAAATGGCCAAACATGTTCAATTTTTCTCTGGTATAAGCGTGAGTAGTGCTGCAGTTACGCTTAGCGCGTAGTAGTTCTCCATATGGGATGCTCCTTTTGAGTCCATCCGGGTGATTGCTATGTGCATGTAACACGCTGTTTCCAGCGGTGGTTTTCCTGTACAGGCTGGTATGTATACAGTCATCCCTCACCTCAACCAGAACATCTAGGAATTCTATGGTGGTAGTATGCACCTTACTGGTACATTTCAAGTTGAGCTCATTAACAGACAAGCCTGCAATAAAGTCATGGAGTACATCCTGTGGACCATCCCAAATCAGAAAAATGTTGTCAATGTAGCGGGTCCACAGGATAACATTGTCCGTGTAACATTCATTGATTGCCTTGATGCCAAAGATGCTCCGCCTCCCACCACCCCATGAAGATACAGGCGTAACTGGGGGCGAAGCAACTTCCCATCACCGTCCCGGTGTATTGTTTATACCAGGTTTCCTCAAAGAGGAAACAATTGTTGTGTAGGCAAAAGCTAAGCATGTCTAAAAGCAATATGGTGTGGTCATACATTGTGAGCGGTCTGTCTCTAAAGAAATGTTTACAGGCTTCAAGGCCCAGGTCATGCTCTATACAGGTGTAAAGAGACACTACATCAATGGTGGCAAAAACATATGATTCTTTCCATGGAATGCCTTGTATTTTGGAAAGAAAGTCCATAGTGTCCCTGCAATACGATGGTAAATTGAGCACATATTGGCACAGGAAATAGTCAAGGTAGATCGAGGAATTTTCCAGCAGGCTCTGGTTAGCGGCGATAATAGGTCTGCCTGGAGGATCAGTTAGGCTTTTGTGCACTTTGGGGAGCAAGTAAAAGACAGGGACCATGGGTTTCTTAGTCATAAGGAACAGGAACTCATTGCGTCTCAAAGTTCCTTGTCCATGCCATGTCGCAAGTAGTTGATGGTACTGTGCAATCGTCCTGTTGTATTCCGCCTGATTATACCTCAGATAGCTCCCTGAGTACTCTAACTGCCGCCTGGCTTCCGCCCTGTATTTGCCTAAATCCCACAGGACAACATTGCCCCCTTTGTCTAAGGGCTTACTGACGAAAGAATTGGCCCGTTGTAGAGACTGTAGGCCTAATCTTTGTGCTGGTGTGAGATTACTGGTAAAGGAGTTATTCTGTTTTCCCCACAGTGTCGTCGAGATCACAAAGAACACTTTCGTGGTACGTGTCAATCCCATTGTGTAGGGTCACTGGGTTAAACCTAGATTTGGGTTTAAAATCATTCCTGGATTTGCGATCAAGCTCAATCCCCATATTGGCTAAGAGTTCCCGATCAGAGGCCCAATCTATCCCTCCCTGCTCGATCTCTCTCAGTGTGGCAATCGTTTCTATGTCAGACATAGTTAGGGAGTTCGTATCGCTGGCCATGGGTTCACGTTGCAAGCTCTCAGCCGGGGTAGCTCTGCCATGTTTAAGTGTGTGTACTTTGAGGAGCTTAAGTTGTCTTATAAATAAGAAAATGTCAATACGGGCCCGGGGAAAATTAAAATTGGCTGTGGGGCAAAAGGATAGTCCCAGTTACAGAACTGAGCGCTCCTCGGGGGTGATGTAATGTGAGGAAATGTTAATAATGGACAGGTTATTATTATTTTGCTCACCCATTACTTGTTGCGCTTGGATCGCCGTTGTCCTTTCCCATATGGCGTCTCGTTGTCTTTGGCTTTCACCTCCTCTCCTGGTTTGTCTTTTTCTCGTTCGCTGTTGGCGCCTCTTCCTCTTCCTCGGGGTGGTTTCTTTCTCCCACTCGTACTTTCCTGTAAAAAACAATACTCTGTATGGGAAGGGAGGGCACCTCTGGTTGGTGCAGCCACGGCATGATGTTCATCCAAGTCCGATGGTGCCTCGGAACTGGACTCAGATGTTTCTACCTCACGAATCATTGCACTCTGGGTTTGAAGTAAATCCTTCCATGCTGAGTCATACTTCCGGCCAAAGGTCAATATGCGTCCCTGTGCATAGTCGTTGCGATCCCTAATGAACTTCCAGCGCTTCTTAGATTTAATACCTTCCTCGTATTTGAGCAATCTTACATTCATATCTTTCAAAAAGGATGTTATCTCACTCTGAGATTCATGTTTTTCCAGCATGTCACGTAGTGATTTTATGTCCTCACTGACTTGTTCCAGCTCAAGTGCAGCATACTTTGCAAGAAGACCCAGCATATTTTTACACGTGGCTGCCATGAGAGCAGACCAGTCTTCCAGGAGCTGTGGGTTCGGATTTTGGTGTGTGGGTGTGATTAGAATTCGCAGACCCCTCGGGACGCGCTCCACCTCAATATAATTGTTGAGCAAGATGACCTCCCAACTTCTGTTGATCTCCTTTTTGTATAGCTTTTCAAGCCTATACAAGTCTTGTTTGAGCGTCGTGCCAGTTCCACCCGTAGCTGTTCCCGTTTCATTTCCACTCAGGTTCGTCGGGGCATCCGTCTCAGAAAAAAGTGATTTAGCAACATCCAGTCGCTTTCTAATCGCTTCAGTCATCGTGGCAATACTGTTTCCCTGTCACATGAACGTGGTTTCCACCAAGCCACAGTCCCGTAATTCCAAACTCTCTGTAAACAATCCTCCTCCGCAATCGCCTCCTAATCCAGTCGAACACCATTGGACGGGAAGTCAAGCAGAGCACCCCTGCTGCTTTCCGAAGTCAAGTCGGGACCCGCTGGCTGTATGCAGAGCTGATTCCGTGGTGAAAGCTCGCAGCACTTCCGTGTTGCGTCCGTCTGCGGAACGAAGCTCCTACCGTTGCCAGGCAACCGGACCCGATAATCCCGGTTCAAAGAACGCAGCGATCTTTTGCAGCTGCGGCGGGAGTCGGGAAAGTTAACGTCCAAGAAGGCTTCCAGCCTTTTCATCCGACTTCATCCACCAATTGGGGTTGGTGCAAACAGGCAGGCGCTGGACCCGCTATAATTTGTAAGAATCCCTCAGTCAGTCAACGGAAGGCAGAGTCGCACTCAGGATAGTTAAAGAGAAAAACGATTTATTGACTGACGCATTTCAACCTCACGGTCTTTGTCAAAGTCACTTCCTGACCCGGAAGTGGCTGCATTTAAGTGCTCACACAAAGAAATTTCCCTTCAACATGAATGCATAGACATAAAAGACAATACAACATTGCTGAGGTCTGTTCATATCAGAAGACAGACTAGGATCACGTTTAAAACACATAATTGTGACAAACAGAATTATAATTCATAACTGTTAAGACAAACTGTGTCACGTGAAAGCTCAACAAATTATAAATAAAATAAGATTTCAATAAATAATGATAAAGACAATAATCATAAATCAAACAGTAGTGGGATACGGACAAATAAAGTTCATGGCGCTCTCACTAAGCCTCAATGCGCAAGTGCGCTTACATCTAAAAGGTAACAAGAGGCTAGCGTGGCTTTCAAAGAATTGCACAGTCAAATATATATATATGTGTGTGTGTGAACTACCACTGGAGACAGTCTGTCTTGTAGGTAAATGTGATGTAGTTGAGCTCTGTTTTGTGAAAAGTGAGGTAGTATGATTGGATTGTGTGTCATTGCATGCTGCCCTTCTATCTATCTTTCATCTAGGAGACTCAGCATATCCCAACAGGCCATGGTTGATAGCCCGCTTCAATGAGGCCCATGGAAGAACAGGGCGACCAGTGGAGCAGGCTTTTGGGCTCCTGAAAGCCAGATTCAGATGCCTGGATAGGAGTGGGGGATCGCTCCTCTACTCACCTGGGAAAAACATAGTGGCCTGCTGCATACTCCACAACATTGCCCTGCAACGGAACATCCCTTATATCACAGATGGTGCAGGCCATGAAGACCCACCCGGTAAGAACCCTGAAATGCCAAATGAAGATGATGATAGTGGCAAAGACAAAGGAGCTTATTTGTGTCAGGATCTCATCCAGACCTACTTGCCCTGAGTGTAAGTATGGTGTGCGATCTGATGAAATAGCAATCTAGACAATCTTGTAGTGATGGTCTAAGGCTGATCTTTAAGCTAGTAACGCTGACTATGAAGGTCTGGAAACATCTTTGGAAAGGTGTATGTTTTTGTAGTATATCTTTATGTAGATGTGTATGAAGTTTAGGACTGTGGTCTCTAGAAGGAGCCAATGTGATGTAGGTCATGTGTATTTTTGCACATCTAATCTCCCTGTGTAGGTCTGTTTTAGGTATCTGTACCATCTCATCTTCATTTGTACATTTCAGAGTTGTGACCTCAGTAGGTATATGTTGCTGTTCAGCTGTGCAAAGTGGACATGGATTGTTGCTTGGAATGTATGCTACATAGTTTGGGTGTACAAAGCCGGTACCAAGACAACTTGCACAGGGATAGGATGGAAATTAACTGGCTTTCATTGGACTTTTTTCTTGTGTTGCATTGGTCCTAATGCTATATGGGTGCTAGTATGTGATCCTTCAAATTGTTGTTTTGTGCCCAATTCATGCTATCCTGCCTTCACATTGTCTGAATCCTCATTGTTTATCAACTGGATGTAGGTGTTGCTGTGTTTCCTTATTGTTGGATCAAAGTGCTTGTAGCACATCACTGACATTTGTTTGTGACATTTCACCAAATGCAAGCAACACTGGATTGAAAAGACCCTGTGGTTAGAAACCGTGGTACTTACATGTGTCTGTGTACCAACTTATTTGATGTAGTATTCATTTTGTCAGGTAATAAACATGACTCTAGCTGATGATATAGACCTAATTTGTTGTTGCCTATTGTGTGGAATATTGTCAGATGTGTCCCCTCCTACCATGTTGTGAGACTCTGCAGATGATGATGTGATCAATGACCCTGTATTACAGAGTCATGTGTTATTAGTTGTGTGCCTGACATCATGTCAGCCTATGATTTGGCCATTGTAATAAAGACATAGTAAGCCCAGCAATCTGTATGTATACCTTGCTGTGACATGGTACTGTTCCTGATTTGTTCTTTTTTTAACAGACAACATATCCATGCTTTCAGTATTTCCTGATTTTGACATTTCAAAATTCACATGGTTGTACTTTCACATTGTGATATGTGAGAATGACAACAAGAAACAAGGCTTATGTGACGTGTTTTTTATTGAGTGAACAGACCAAAGTAATAAACTGAAACATAATGAGTGGCAAAAAAATAAACAAAGTGAGAGATGCAGTCATGGTGGATGAAAGCACTGGAGTAGAGTCCATTAGTTCTGGAGTCCAAAGCCCAACATACTCCTCACCTCAGATAGGGAAAAGTGGGCAGGAACAGTCAACAAAATGATTGTGTGGCACACACAGGAAGACATTAGGATTGAGGTGTATTTCTGGTGGTGGTGGTGGTCTTGCTAACCTTGCCTCCTGAGTGTTTGCAGGGATGTCCCCTCTTTTTGACAGAGGGGGGACTTGGAACTGCAGATCCATGAGCACTAGCTAGCTCATACTCCTCTGCAGGGCCTCCCTTCATGTGGGTGCAGCAGATGCTGATGCTCTGGAAGTACTAGGACCAAAGGAAGGAGGAGATGAAGGAAGAAACACCCTGCAGAGGGTGGTATTGATGTCCCACAGCACCCCAACCAGGGAGGCCACCTCGGTGTGGAGGTAAGCCACCTTGAATGGACCCCAGCAATCTTGGTACATAGGCCTGCAACCTCAGTGTAGATTCGGGCCACATCGATCTGTATTCCGGCAATCTCCTGGTATATGGATTGGTGCAGGTCCTTCATTTTCTGCACATCTGTGATGACCTGGCCCAACTCACCATGGGAGTCCTGGTAGAGTCCCATGACTTGTGTGATGGCAGCCTGGGTGTCCATACACTCAGTGGACTCACTCTGTGGGCCAACATTTACTCTTGCATGATGACTACCCCCACTTCCCTGTGCCCCAGGCACAGACTGCACCCTCCCACTGGGTCCTGGCTCTTCACTGACTGGGGTAGTGGCGGACATCTGAGAGTCCAAGACTGGGGGCACATGATTGAATTTACAGTGCTAGGTGCAATGGTTGTGGGGCCAGCAGTTAGCTCTGTTGTTGCTGCTTTGGTGGGAGGTGTGGGCACAGTGAGCCCAACTGTTGGCGTCTGCCCAGACTGACCAGATGGGCCAGGATGGTCGTTGATATCCCTGCTTCAGGAGTATTGTCATCACTGAGGGCTTCTTCTTCATGGGGTGGAGAGGACCTCTTGTGGCTTTCATGCCTCGGATCGAATGCAGTGGTGGATCCACCTGCTGACAAATGAGAAACATAGTCAATGGTAGAAATGAGGTATTTACATCCACATTGTTTGTGTTAGATTAATTGTGGAGCTAGAAGGTCAAAATAAGTTAGTATTTGCTTCAGTCAGCAATTAGAAAGGAGTTGTATTTGGTTACTAGGCATTAGGTGAAATTCAATCCATGTATCTGATTTCATCAGCTCATTGGATGTGACGCTAAGGGGTCGATTCCGATTCGGGCCGGAAAAAGCACCGACCGACTCGGATCCGGAAAAAATACCGACCGACACGTACCAGTGGCGCCCGACACGCCAAGTACGATGCAAGCCGCGATAAATCCGACCGACACGTCAGGAAACCAAGCCGACCGACCGAGCCGCTCGGAAAATAGCAATCCGGCCGGAAAAACACGCGAATCCAACCGACCGACACGCACCCGGAACAAATCCGACCGAATCGTACCCGCCAACTCCAACCCGCAAAGTACGATGCAAGGCGCGAAAAACACGACCGAGTCGGACGGAGGACAAGCCGTACGACCGACACGCATACAAAACCGAGCCGAAGCAACACAATACACCGCGACCGACGCGTACGCAGCATACAAAACTGCACAAACACAGCGTGAACGAAACGGAAAACACCGTACGAGACCAATGCAGGGTCCGACTCGGTCACAAGAACGTTTCCAACATACACAAACAGCACAAAGGAAAAATCAACCAAAAAAAGGCCAAACAAGCAATTACCAAGCCAATAAACACTGGGGGGTGGGGACAGAGAACAAAGACACACCCACAACTCCACCTATATAAAGGACACAAATCACTACCATGAGCCTTTGCAAATGCCATTTCACTGCCAGCACCCAAGAGAAAGCAACCACACACCCACAGCTCATCCCTCACACAAGCCACACACCATCAGCACACCAACAAATACCTACCTCACATACACCCAGCAAAACACACACTCACACACCCTCACCTGCACACCAACACACACATCACTCACCATCACCACCCATCACCATGCCCCCAAGAAGAATCCCAAGTTCCTAGATTGTGAATTGGAAGTCCTGGTAGACGAGATCCTCAGGGTGGAGCCACAGCTGTTTGGCACTCTGGTCCAACAGACCCCCATGTCGCAGAAAACCAAGATGTGGGAGAGGATCATCAACAGGGTGAACGCCCAATCATCATGTCGGCGCACAAAGACGGACATCCAGAACAGGTGGTATGACGTGCGCAGGAGGGTACGGGACCTGCTGAAGATAGACTACAGCAACAGCCAACAGACCGGCAGTGGCCCTCCTGCCAAGCCAATATACCTCAGGCCCTGGGAGGAGAAGGTGCGGGCCATCCTTCCGCCAGTGAGCGTATATGGACTAGAGAACATCCCAGAGCCTGGTGAGTACACAACAAATGTACACAATAAACTGCCACAAAACACACACATCACTGTCAAGGGGAGAGTCAAACCATGCACACATAGCAATTACACAGCAACTAGAACAGAATCATCCCAAAATGTGTATGTCAGTCAGATAAACACAACACATGCCATCAAAAAGTCACATCCAACTGTGCCAACACATGTACAAACACAACCACAACTACAGCTAGGCAGTGGCACAAATAGAACTAACACACACATCCACACATGTAGCCACCACAACAACACCAACACACAGTGAAGACCACTCAAAGGAAGGAATTCTGTGTATGCTGGCCAAGTCAGTGTAGCCAATAGCATCATGGGAGTCGCAGTCACACATATTGCCCCCCCACAACTGTCCCATCAACACCACCCTGAACCATGCTCACATCACAGGGAGTGGAGAAGGACTCACAAGATGGCTGACACTGGCTACTGCTGTGGGGAGCACAAGGCCCTGCTGCCAACTGTGCACCAACAAACAGCAGGACACCACTGACTGACATCCTGAGAGACAACTTCCACTCCCTGCAATGCAAGCACGTTCCATGGTGGGCTATCTGGCTGGCTGGGTGGGAAGGGGGACTTGCAGCACTGACTATAGTCACCAGCACCTCCCCTCACACCCCCCAACACAAACTCCACAGTACCCACCTGGTAGAATGCAATGCCCTCCATCCTAACACAAGATCCCACAAAGCACCACCACCCTGGGTTATGTTGTGTGAAGCACAGGGACACTCTTGGGACTCTTAGCCAAACAACTGCCAGGACAACACTCCCAGCCATCCTGTCAGCACAGCCAGCCCACCCCACAGGGAAGCAGAGTCAAAAGGAAGGAAGCATGGGCATGCTGGGAAGGGGGTGGAGGCAATAGCATGATGGGAGACGTAGTCACAAACATAGCTCACCCCCACAACTGTCCCATCAACACCACCCTGAACCATGCTCACATCACAGGGAGTGGAGAAGGACTCACAAGATGGCTGACACTGGCTACTGCTGTGGGGAGCACAAGGCCCTGCTGCCAACTGTGCACCAACAAACAGCAGGACACCACTGACTGACATCCTGAGAGACAACTTACACTCCCTGCAATGCAAGCACGTTCCATGGTGGGATAACTGACTGGGTGGGTGGGTGGGTGGGAAGGAGGTCTGGCTGTCAACCAAACACAATCAATGCAGACCATGTTCACACCCCAGAGAATACATAGAAATGCCCAAATAATGCAGGACAATGTGCCACACCAATATCAACCCCTGACTGTGACGACTTAGGACAATACAATGTACAGGCCCGCACCCCGAGGCACAGTCACAACTGTCAGGTGTGTCAACCACTGATGCCTGCAGAAACATGACATACATTGTTTGTGTCTCCCAAAAACAGGTGATGATAGGGACACAGCAGCAGACGCTGAGGAGTCCCAGTCCCAGGCTCAAGAGGATGCCGAGCTCACTGGCGTCGTACAGCCTCTGTCCTCCTCGGACGATGAAGAACAACCTGGCACATCCGGTGCAAGTCAACATGCTGCACCAGCAGGACCACCAGCTGCAGCACCAGCAGGTCCACCAGCTGCACCCCTGCACCCACCCCTCCAACGACTGTCACCACGAATACCATCCCTGCCGACATGGACAGAATAAGGAACAACACCAGCGCAGTGACCCTGGACCAACCTGGGGCCATGGACACCACCACCACCACCAACCCCCAAGGTGGACCAGGGTTATCTGTGCGTGCAACTGCACACACTGCACATGTCAGCAGGGGTGGTGGGAGGGGTGGGAGACAGAGGTCGCTGCTTGCAGACGTTGCTGATGTGCATGAAGACCCACAACTGGTACGCATAGCTGATGCGTACCAGTCCAGCACCGGAGAGCTCAGCCAGGTAGTGGGGCTCCTCAGAGACATTAAACAGCAGCAGGCTGCCCATCATGCCCGCTTGGACTCCCACATGTCCCAAGTGGAGTCACACATGTCACGTGTGGACTCCCACATGTCACGTGTGGACTCCCACATGACCCGCGTGGAGTCCAAGTGGGATGTACTACATGAGATGACGGCGGTGCACAGGGACATTTTACAATGCCTCCGCCAGATGAACAGCAACCAGTCCACACCTCCCTGTGTGCCAACAACATCTGGTACCGAACAAACTGCAACTGCCACAGGGAGGGAGGAGGACTCTGGCGGAGAGTCCCCTGCACCGCAGCAGCCTGCACTTGAGGGCCCCCCCCAAGAAGAGGGGTCGTCCGAGGAGGGGAAAGTGAGAGGCTGATGGCCAAGCGCAACTCCCAGGAAGCCTGAACCTGTTCTGGATTTTCGCCTTTGTGCACAGACTGTTCACCCTGTTGATGGCAACACTACTCCCACACATTGCATGGGAGTATAAGTTGGAACAATGTGTCAGACAACAGTGGCCCCGATACTGGGGATCCTGTCTACCTGGACTTTCTATTCATCTAGGAACTTGGGATTGCAAGATTCATGTACAGCACAATCCATCCTATGCACTATTATCACAATAAACACACTAATACACCATACTTGCCTCTGTCGTGATTCCAACGTGGGTGCTGTTATGGGGATGATGAACTGCAAAATTACACAGTGTATGCGAACTGCAACAGCAAGGACAACACAGGCATGTGAGTACAGGCAACGTGACACATATGAGGGAGACACACCACCAGGGCTACACAACACATACACACCTAGGCCATCTGACTCATTGCCTACACTGATGTTGCCAGGGAAGACGGTGCAATGCACAGACACCACACCCATTCCCAGTTGTAGTCAAGTAGCCCACAGGTGCAGTAAGCAAATGGCAGTCAAATGTGTGACCACAGACAACGCACATCACAAAGTGAAGCACAGGTTTATTACACAGTTGCAACATGCTGTAACCACTACAGATGCAAGGTAATCCCACCTGGCAGCGGGCACACAGTCAACAACTGTAGACTGAAGGAAGTCCATGGGTGTGGCGCACATCACCTGTAGGGACACAACAGCTACCAGCCTGGATGTGCAATCACGTCGTCGGTGGACACAGTTCACCAAACGAATCTGAAAGTACCCTGTGAAGGACAGAAATGACACACAGTCAAAAGCAATGCAGTACAGGACAGAACAGCAAAACTCATGCACAATACATGTTACAAGATACCCACCCAGAACCAAGTTAGCATGTCAACACTGTTGGGGAGTACAGCCCACCTGTCACCACACATCGCAACACACATCCTGTCAAGTAGCCCATGGACACACTCCAACAGCACCAGAGCACCACCCACACATCATGCCAACTCACATCATTCACATGACACCTCAGGATACTCACATTCAGCTAAAGAAGTTGGTGATGAGCTGTGTGCGGACATCACCATCACCATCACCATCATCATCGTCACTGGCATCGTGGTCCAGGCCAGGATCCTCCACAGGTGGCGGATGTTGGTCATCGTCATCCTGGATGAGAGGCAACTCCTTCCGCACTGCCAGGTTGTGGAGCATGCAGCAGACGATGATAATCTTGCACACTTTCGCAGGGGCATATGGGAGGGACCCTCCGGTCTTGTCCAGGCAGCGGAAGCGGCTCTTCAGGAGACCAAAGGTCCGCTCAATCACTCTCCTGGTCCGACCATGTGCCTCATTGTAGCGCATCTGGGCAGGTGTCACAGGGTTCCTGAGGGTGTCAGCAACCACGGCATGTTGGGGTATCCCGAGTCACCTACGGACAGACAAGTGCACATCAGCTGACTTGGAAAAGTGGGCGGAATACTACAGATCAGATCACACACAATGGCACAAAGTCAGTACACACCGACAAGCCAGGCACGCTGGTTCTGCATCTGTGCCATCAACCTGGGGATGCGACTACTCCTCATCACAAAGGCATCGTGTGCTGAACCAGGGAAACGGGCACACACGTGTGTGAT
Organism: Calotriton arnoldi; assembly: GCA_963921515.1. Lineage (NCBI taxonomy): Eukaryota > Metazoa > Chordata > Amphibia > Caudata > Salamandridae > Calotriton > Calotriton arnoldi. Next base: position 9,132 of record CAWUFW010017316.1, on the reverse strand, counting down.
GGTCATGTCTGCAAGACACACCACCAGTGCATTGACCGAGTGGTAGTGCTTGCGGTTCCTGTAGGCCTGCTCCTGGGCCTGTGGTGGTACCAAAGCCACATGTGTCCCATCAATGGAGCCAATGACATGCGGCATCCTCCCCAGGGCATAAAAGTCACTCTTCACGTCAGTGAGTCGTACGCAGTCTAGGGAAATAGATGTACCGGTTCAGGAAGAGCAACATTGCCGCCAAAACATCGCGGAGCACACGGCTGAACATGGTCTGTGACATCCCACCAGCAGACGCCACAGTATGTTGGAAGGTACCGGTGGCAAAGAAGTGTAGGGCTGCCATCACCTTCACCTTGGGGGTCAGCGCTGTAGGATACGGCCGGCCAGGCTGCAAATGTGGGGACAACTGCACTGCCAAATCCTCAATCAGCTGCCTGGTGAAGCGGTACCGTCGGATGCTGTCCCGTTCCACCATCGTTGCCAGGTCTGGGAATGGCCGATGGACAGCAGGAGCCCTGCAGTGCAGAGGAGAAGTAAGCAAGATCGTCAGTCACCCCACATATGCGGCATTGAACACACTCAAGATCCCAACATACATCATCATGAGGCACAACTACATGAAGTGTGCAGTACCGGAACGACATTTATGGTACATACATGGCCAACATCTGTCAACACGGTCCTACAGGTGGCATCAATTTGTCCCAGGTTGGCCCATTGGATATCATGATGCTGTGTCACAGTCACCCCCCAGTGACATGTGAGGACAGATGTGCCCCAGGCACCACAGCTCAACGACAGGCACATTCCCAGGGACCCTGTAATGCCACATGGACACTGGCATCACCTGGAGTATCATGTGTACACCACAACAAAACAAACATGACCCCCACAGGTAGTGGCCACACTTGCCATGGCAGGAGAGCCATGGACGTCTGTGACACACACGCACAACATCAGAGTCCATGCACACACAACGTGGATGTGGAGACTGTCTCCCATTGTGCACATGAAATCAGAGACATTGTAAACACTACATGCACAAAGACTGTGGAGGGCCATCACTATTGTGCCACTGGGACACCCTGGCTCAAACATACCGTCCCACATGGGACTCACGGGGTATGTGACATGACATACACAAACACCACTGTGAAATGTGACCATGGCACATGCACAGATATGAACAGTTGCACATCACAGTGGTCACGTACACGTAACACCCATGATCCTGTCCCCATGAACACGTGCACAGCCTGGGGGTGGCTGCCCACAGGTGACACCCACAGGACAACATGTACACCAACATACACACAATAGGAAATGCAGCCTTACATGCCTTATGATAAGGTTTGGACAGGCTGTCGTGATGTAGGTGTGCCCCTCACTCCTGGGAGCTATCTGTGGCTGGCATATGTCCATCTGAGACAGGCATGCTGACATATGCCAGTCACATGTACAGTGATGCGTTGTACTGCAATGGACCGATCGGTGCCTCCGGCCGGCCCATTGCATTCAATGTGTGCGGGTACGCGTTGTACCCCTGTGCGCGTTAGAACAGCAATGGACCGATCGGTGCCTCCGGCCGGCCCATTGCATTCAATGTGCGCGGTACGCGTTGTACCCCTGTGCGCGTTGTACTGCAATGGACCGATCGGTGCCTCCGGCCGGCCCATTGCTTTCAATGTGTGCGGGTACGCGTTGTACCCCTGTGCGCGTTGAACAGCAATGGACCGATCGGTGCCTCCGGCCGGCCCATTGCATTCAATGTGTGCGGGTACGCGTTGTACCCCTGTGCGCGTTGTACTGCAATGGACCGATCGGTGCCTCCGGCCGGCCCATTGCATTCAATGTGTGCGGGTACGCGTTGTACTCCTGTGCGCGTTGTACTGCAATGGACCGATCGGTGCCTCGGCCGGCCCATTGCATTCAATGTGTGCGGGTACGCGTTGTACCCCTGTGCGCGTTGAACAGCAATGGACCGATCGGTGCCTCCGGCCGGCCCATTGCATTCAATGTGTGCGGAGTGCAGCGTTGTACCCCTGTGCGCGTTGAACAGCAATGGACCGATCGGTGCCTCCGGCCGGCCCATTGCATTCAATGTGCGGGTACGCGTTGTACCCCTGTGCGCGTTGAACAGCAATGGACCGATCGGTGCCTCCGGCCGGCCCATTGCATTCAATGTGTGCGGGTACGCGTTGTACCCCTGTGCGCGTTGAACAGCAATGGACCGATCGGTGCCTCCGGCCGGCCCATTGCTTTCAATGTGTGCGGGTACGCGTTGTACCCCTGTGCGCGTTGAACAGCAATGGACCGATCGGTGCGCACCCATTGACAATGGGCTTGCCTGGCAACGGACGCGTTTTTGAATATTCGAACGAGTCGGTTGCTGGAAAATCAGTTGGTCACCCACAACAATGTTGCAAAATAATGTATGTCATGAAGTTGAAGATTTGAAGGATGCTGTGGGCGTGTTTTGGTGCTGCTATTCCATGGATTGGCCAGATTCAGAAGATGCAAACGACTTGGACCTATCACTTTGGACACAAGGGACAGTATCTGCCTCTCCAGCACATATATATTGCTGCATGTTCCCCTGAGAGCCCACTTGCCTGCACTACATGCTCCAGGACGACATCTGCCACTGCACTGCTGCTGTCTCTGCCCCTCTGGACCCTGCAATGGCACGTACTGTGGAGAGAGCCCCAGCCTTCAGCCTTGAAGAGAACCAGGCCCTGCTGGACAGCCTACTTCCACAGTACAGCAAGCTGTATGGGACACCAGGGAGCAGGTGAGTGTTCTGTGCACTGCCTTTCTGAATGTGCATTTTGTCTGACTAGCAAGGCTGAGAGTCAGCACACCACTGGCTAGCAGGCTCACTGAGTAGTTGTCACCCCCATAGTGTGTAGTGACTTGCACTGGACAGGTATGGTGCAGTGACAGTGCTTCTGAACAGGGTTTTACTCCCCATGCTATGATACCATGTAGTGACTTCTGGAAAACTGTCCATGGGCAGCCGTGCACTGCCTGGGTACACCATGTGCCCCTGTGATTGCGACATGTATATGCAACTGTCATGTGCACGGATATGTTGCATGTGTAGTAATGGCCTTATCACTTTGTCATCCTGACAGGCTTCTGCCCATCGGAAGCATGAGATCTGGAAGGACATCGTCCGGGCTGTCCGGTCCGTGGGGGTCTACAAGCGCCGGATCCGCAACTGCCAAAAGAGGTGGCAGGACCTTCGGGGCTGGACCCGGAGGATTGCACGGGTCCAGCTGAAGCTGTCGCCTCCTCGCAGGAGGGCGGAACACGGACCCTGACCCCCCACATGCTCAGGATCCTGGCGGTGGTCTTTCCAGACCTGGATGGGCAGCTGAAGGCCAGAGAGCAGCAAGGAGGGGGTGAGTCAAAGACTGCACTGTGTACTCTGTCTAACATGTTATGTGCCCTCCTCGGGCCAGGTTGAACTGCCACAGTACAGCAGTCATGTTGTCCAGGAGCCATGTCCCTCTATTGTGCACTGCCCACTCCTCATCTGATACCCAGGTGTGGCCCTTACATGCAGGGAATTCTGTCACTTAGGACTGTGTCCTTGCAGTTTGCTTGACTCAAGGTGGGAGACAGCATCTGTTTCCCTGACTCTGTGGTGGGCATCATGGGTGGGTCCATTGCTTACACAATGCCTGTATTCTGACATGTAGGGTAGTGTCACAGGTCTCCCATATGTCCAATAGGTATGACCTGGACAGATGAGGGTTAAGAGGATGTGTTGTGGGGGGGATGTACATGTGCACTTGTGCAGCTCCAGGACTTGCATTCCCCATGACCTACTATTGTGACACAGTGCAGAGTGTTGTTGTCTGGCTGCAAAGTCATACATCACTGAGACAGTGATGTATGACTTTGCAGTCATGCCTCCGCCATGGCATGTGTCTACTGATTGGTGATCCTGCAGGGGAGTGACATGTGCTACATGCACACCATAGTGGCGCTGGCTATCAGGACATGGGTGCATCATGGTGTCTGTCGCTGGTATGCATCACATGCATTTCCTATTTGACTCTGGGCATCCCTTACATCCGTAAACCTGTACTGACTCAGTGGCAAGAGCTGTGATGTGTCCACACCGTGTCCTCTGCACTGTCCAACTACTGTGTACTTGGTGCATGTGTCAACACTGGGGTGTTGCAATCCAACAGACACCAGACAGATGGGTGCAAGGCCATGTGGGATGTGAGTGCCATGCTTGGCATCAGACTGACAATTGACTTCTCCTGTTCAATTAGTGCACTTTTAGCAATGTACAACTAATGATGCCAGGGCTTGCTCTGTGATGTGCTGTGCTCACAGTGGTGTGTGCGTTATGTGCAGGTGACTGATGTCTGTCTGTTTCCCCATTGTTTGCAGATACATCCACGGCCACGGAAGGGGACAGCTCCACGGACCAGGAGGAGCCGGAGAGCCAGACTGGGTCAGCAGCCGAGGAGTGGTCGGAGGGACCCAGTGGCACGGAGGGCGAGGGGAGCCACACCGAGGAGTCCTCAGCAGCATCCACCTCAGCTGAGGACCAGAGCAACTCGGAGGATGACTCCCTTGTGGAGGCGGGTGTCAGCAGCCACCACACCCCAGCTAGTGTTGCTGTCCCCGCCACCACCAGCACCACCACCGCCCTCCCATCGGCTCCCATTCCCCAGGTCCGTGGAGGCTCCCATGTCCGGGAGCGTGTCTCCTTTGGGCCAGGCACCGCACCCCCTGCCCCTGTGTCCCCTGCTGCCCTGAGTGAGGAGTCTGTGTACCTCCTTCGCCAGCTCCATGTAGGGCAGACAGCCATGCTGAGTGTCCTCCATGCGCACACCGCGCTGTTGACTCAGCTGGTGTCGTTCATGGAGGGCATCTCATCGGGCATGTCTGACCTACAGAGGGGCAATAGGTCCATGGACTCCTCCCTGACGGCAGCAGTGTCCCTCCTCAAACGGTCCCTCACCCCTCCTGCCTCTTGCTCCATCCACACTCCCCAGCACCTTACCCATCCCAGGCACACACACACTGGCACACACCAGCACACACACATCCAGCACACTGACACACACGCCAATGACAAAACGCACACGCAAGCACATTCAGGGGACTGAAGCCAGACTCACAGGGGATGGGGCCCTGGAACACACACACGCATCCACATGCACTGCGCAGTCCTCAGTTCCCTCTCCCTCCAAAGCACCCTCCCTTGCCTCACCTGCAACCCCAAAGTCACAGCAGCTCTTCCTCTGTGACCTCGGCCTCTTCCCCACCGATGAAGCTGCTCCAGCATCCCGGGGGAAGAGGAAGCCCACCCACACGGAGCAGAGTGCCCCTCGCCCCCGGACACCCTCCCCCAGGCGCAGACGGACTGAGGCCCCCACCCGCAAGTCCCCCGGAGTGCTAAGAGCAAGACCCCGCCACCGCCCTGCAGCTCAGGCACAAGGTCTCCGTCCTCCATCCCTCAGGCCCCCACTGCACAGGTGCCCCCACCACACCCTGCCCCAGGTTCCCCCACCCACAGATATACCATCCCCAAGATGCTCCGGCCTTCTCCCCCTGCCACTTGCTCTCCCAGCACCACACCCCCGCTGCGCTTGTCTGTGCCACTGATGTGGTGAGGGTGTCCTCCCCCTCTGTCCAACCCACCTTGCCTGTTCCCCATTCTCCTCCCCTGGAGGTAGGCACTGCAGTGGAGTCCACTACCGCCCTGTCTGACTTGGGCACTGCAGTGGCGGACCTGTCCACCCCATCTGCAGGGTCCACTGCAGTTGTGCCGGCACCCACGACATCTGTGTCATGCCCCCAGTTGTGCCGGCACACACCATGTCAGACACCTCCACTGCAGTTGTCAGTGGCTCTCCAGCACCCACCACCCCTTCCCTGACTCCCCCTGGTGAGCCCTGATCCTGTCCCTGCGGTGCCTGGCCTGCCCCCGGTTGCCCCTCCTAGTGGATTGTCCCTGGTATTGTGCAGGCATGCGTAGGGTGACATCTGCCAGTGTCACCCTGTTTGAACTTTGACAATGGACTGGCCATTGGCCTTTGCTCTTTTTCAGGACTTCGTTTGGCCTCAACACATATGCTGAATAAAGCAACTTTCTTTTCTCTAGTGCTCATGCTTCAGATGTACATGTTGTTGGTGCAGCTAACCATGCCCTTGCTGCAGTGATGGTGATATCTGGTCTCATGATTATGAAGTGTTACTGTGCAGGAACCCATGTGGTCCAGGGGAATGTGTCCTATCATGTGGTGTATCCATGTCATCAATAGCAGCATCTGAGGGTGTCATGTGTTCAGTATTTGGCAATGGGTTTCCTACTTACATTGGCAATTTCACATCTGTGGCTTCCACCCCTGCACATCTGTTGTGCCTGCCATCGTTGCATTTGTCTACTTCCCTGACCGTGTTGCCATCTCCAGTGGACATGCAGGTTTGGGCATCAATGGGGAGGGACTCATCCGTGTAGTCAGTGCAACATTGCTATACAAGTGTGTTGGATCTGTGCTGATGATTCCGTTGGCACATCCATGACCAGGCTGATGTGATGGGAGCCCTCATTTGGTGCTAATTGTTGATTGTGTGACCAAGTGCTCAGCTGACATGATGGGGCCCTACTGAGGCAACATATGGCACAGCTTTCCTCACACAGGAGTGGAGTCCCCTCATGGCAGTGTGTACACGTGTGACATTGCCTGCGCCCAAGGTGTGTGTTGTATGTGCATGTCTGTGTGTTCACTTCCATTCATCTGCGCATGCTGTGATCCCTAGTGTTGTACCTGTTTGTGATGCTTGCTGACTTGAGCTATGTTCCCCCAAAGTCTTCTCCCTGTGTTCTCTGTGATGTGGGTGCATGGCACATTACTGGTCATCAGGGTGTCACCCATAGGTGTGTTTGCTGTCAGGGCAGAGTTTGTGTGCTGACGCAGATGGGTCACAGTCAGGTTTCCCTTTGGCACTTGTTGTTTGCCCCTGTCATGTGATTTCCAGTTTGTGTTATCTTTCAGTGATTGTGACACGTTGTGTGTGTGACTGCTGGCACTCCTTAGGGTCCGGGCTGCAATGTTGGTTGTTGTCTATGTGTGTTCTTTGTGGGTGACCTTGGTTTCTTCATTGGTGTGTGACTGTGGCTGGGATCCCATTGGTCGGTGTGGTATTGCCGTCATGTCCATGTACAGCGTAGTGTGCAGTGTGTCAGACATTCAGGAGTCTTGTTGAGTGTCCATGTGTGATGTGTTTCTACACCTTGGTTCCCACCCACCACCCTGGAATAGTAATGGGTGCATGTGCAATGTCACCAGTGCATGTGTACTTCACTGCTGCACATTGTTGGAGGTCGAGGGGTGTGGTGTTGAGTGTGTGCAGATGAGAGTTGTTGCCCGGCTAGTCCCCTGCCTCCATGTTGGCCTTGGCTTACTGGCCATGCTGATTGATTTGTGCTTGTGTAGGTGTGATGGTAGTTAGTTGCTCAGGACACCTGACTGTGGTTCACAGTGTGAACGACATTTAGCTTTGTCATCACAGTGGTATTTTTCTTCAGCCCAGGGTCACCACATTGTGGGGGCCCTGGGGGTGGTGCTGTGGTGTGTCTGTGACTTGCTGTGTCAGTTGTTGTTCCTACGTGCCTGTGTGACATGTGTGTTTGTGCTCCCTCTCACCTGTCAATGCCTGCTTGCCCACATAGGGGATTTGGATCCATGAGTTACCTTAGTGTGGCAGTGTATGCACATCTGTATGATTGGTATTCAGCTCTCCTCATGTGTTGTGTTGTTGCCTGGGGACAATGGCACCCCCACCCCTCACCTGCTGTGTATGATGACAGTGTTGGTCTGCCTGTTTGTGTTTGTGCATCTGCACCACTGCATTGGCATATCTTGGGTGTGCCATTGGCTGTATGTTGTTTGGTGTGTTTCCCCTGCTGTCCCTGGGACTCCTAGGTCATCGGTCAGCACAGTGATCATGGTTTGTGTGTCCCATTGCTGCCATGGTATGGTATCTGTTCACCTCACATCTGCTGTCTCCACAGGGTATCTGCATTTGTGTGCCCATTGGTGCAAATATGTGGTTCTGCATTCTGATGGTCACTTCTGTCATTGTGTCATTGATGACTGTTGACGGTCTCAGCCACCATGGGTGTTGTTTGTCTGCACATGGCCAAAGGAATGTTTCATTTGCACTGCAGTATTTGGCTCCCCCAATTTATGTTGCAATGGGACACATACACTACTTTGCCACAGATGAGTTTTTGGTTCTGTGACCAGGAATGATCCATGCAGTTTGGCAGTTGCAGCTCTTTCTTTGTCAACAATTACCTTTTGGTCACTGTGATGATGAGGGTGTAGACCCCATTGCCACAATGGTCAAAATGTGCTTCAGCTATGGACCCCACACTTGCCTTTTGGTCACTGTGATGATGGGGGTTTTAGACCCCATTGCCACAATGGTCAAACTGTGCTTCAGCTATGGACCCCACACTTACCTTTTGGTCACTGTGATGATGGGGTTTAGACCCCATTGCCACAATGGTCAAAATGTGCTTCAGCTATGGACCCCACACTTACCTTTTGGTCACTGTGATGATGGGGGTTTAGGCCCCATTGCCACAATGGTCAAAATGTGCTTCAGCTATGGACCCCACACTTGCCTTTTGGTTACTGTGATGATGGGGGTTTAGACCCCATTGCCACAATGGTCAAAATGTGCTTCAGCTATGGACCCCACACTTACCTTTTGGTCACTGTGATGATGGGGTTTAGGCCCCATTGCCACAATGGTCAAAATGTGCTTCAGCTATGGACCCCACACTTGCCTTTTGGTCACTGTGATGATGGGGGTTTAGGCCCCATTGCCACAATGGTCATGGGCTGCTTGCATTGTGGGTGCCACACACATATATGTGTGGCACATGTGCTAGGGGGTCACATTGTATGTTCAATGTCATGTTCGGTGTTGTAGGCATTTGACACAGCCTGCTCACACGCTTGTCATGGTGGTGGGGGGATGTCTTAATCTTGCATTCCCTAGGTTGTGTGTGTGCTTGTTGTGTCATGCATTGTCCATCCTATGAGTGGGGGTGGTAGTAGTGGTAGGCATCCAGCCCCCCTGGCTAAGGGTGGTAGT